>JABACO010000003.1:3726912-3746072 GCA_013339895.1 Ephydatia muelleri
TCCCCTAGCTCCCATGCCCACCTTCTTCCCTCCACCTCTCCTCTTCCCTCCTCCTCAGCTTTCCCTCCTCTTCCCCCCTCCTCCTTTTCCCTCCTCCTCCTCTTACCCTCCACCTCTTTCCCCCTCCTCTCTTCCCTCCTCCTCTTCCCTCCTCCTCCCCCTCCCTCCTCCTCCTCTCTTTCCTAATTTCAAAGGAACTAGAGAAGGCTACAGAGGTGATGACAAAACACTCTTGATCTTCTGACAATGTTCATCTATTTCATAATCTCTATAATGATACCCAATCTCATTCTGATGCTACTTCTTGATGTGATTGTAGTGATGTTGTGTGACCAGTGAAGGATATTATGTGTACAAATGTGTGTAAGTGTGTGTGTGTGTGTGTGTGTGTGTGTGTGTGTGTGTGTGTGTGTGTGTGTGTGTGTGTGTGTGTGTGTGGGATTGTGTATATGTGTCTGTACATGGGGATAGATATAGATGTGTGGTGTGTGCTTACACTAGGCAACTTTGTTGCTTTCATTTTATTTTGGTGGTTTTGTTTGGAATTATTAATTCGGGAAATGTCACAGCTCCGGTCATTGCAGGCTTCAGTGGTGTCAGGGCAACTGCTTTAAGAAGAAAGGAAAAGAAGTGAATACACACACACATGGAGCGTAATCACCGCTGTGGGTAGTTTTTCAAATTTTCTAAAAAGAAATTTTAATGAACTGGGTAGTTTTCTCTATTAAATGATTTCTACACATCATAATTTGACTACTGTATGTGTAGAGTACATGCAGTACCTGGCACTAGCAGTACCTGGCACTAGCAGTACCTGGCTGGCACTAAATCAGCTGTACAGTGTGAGCGTTGCTCATCCTTTTGCTTGTCCATGAAAGCACCACAAGGAGGATAATCGCAAACACCGTTCCAGAAACATACAAACATGCAGTAGCTCCAAGCACTGTGCTGTGTTCCGAGTGTCCCATGTTAGCAGCAATAAAGGCTCAGTGGCCATGCTTACTCCCAGTCCCCAGCACTCGTCTTCTTCACCTTCCCATACACCACTGTTTCCTGGCCACGCCCCTGACACACCCATCATATCCCTGTTACAGCAACTTGAAAGTACACGGCTGATATATTACCAGTCTCAGTGATGGTACACTCCATTACCAGTCCCAGTGATGGTACACTCCATTACCAGTCCCAGTGATGGTACACTCCATTACCAGTCCTAGTGATGGTACACTCCATTACCAGTCCCAGTGATGGCACACTCCATTACCAGTCCTAGTGATGGTACACTCCATTACCAGTCCCAGTGATGGCACACTCCATTACCAGTCCCAGTGATGGCACACTCCATTACCAGTCCTAATTCTCATTTTTCACTGCCATGAATATGATTTTATGTGGGGTTTCTTTGATGTTGCAAGCTAGCAACATGTTACGTGGAATAGATCACTCGTGTTCTATTCTTGGAGGCAATGTGTTGCAGCAACATGAAAATTGTTTAACACACAGCAGTGTGTGATGTGTATACATGTGTATGTGTGTGTGTGTATGTGGATGTATTTGTATGTATGTGCATGTACTGTATGTTTTCGTGGTGTGTGTGTGTGTGTGTGTGTGTGTGTTTGTGTGTGAATGTGTGTATGTGTTTGTGTGGTGTGCGTTGTTTGTGTGCGCATGTGTGTGTTGATATGCTTGGCCATATGTTGTCTCTCACCTGTTGAGACGAATGACTCCATGTGGTCACGACACACATGCATCTGTGAGGTGTTAAGCGTATTCACGGCCAAGTGGATTGAGTGTTGTTGTTGTTTTGCCTCTGGACGTTATTCATGGACACCTTTTGTGGTGTGTGTGCCCTTCATGCATGATGCATGTGGGTGGGGCTGGAAGTCCATATCAGGATGGGGGTGCATATGGGTGGGGCTGTGTGTGTGTGTGTGTGTGTGTGTGTGTGTGTGTGTGTGTGTGTGTGTGTGTGTGTGTGATGAAATGGCACTCTTCATGTGCAGTCGGACAGAGGTACGGCCCTGCATGAAGCTGCTCTTTCCGGCAAGATGGACACAGTCAAGTTGCTCCTTGACAAAGGTGAGTGTGGGTAGAGCATGGGGCGGGTGTGGACGTGTTGGTGTGCCTGTGTACAATGTGGTGTGCTAGTGGATGTTCACATGTGTAGAGTGCAACTGGACATCAGTGTGTTGGTGTGGATGGTAGTGTGATGTTTTGATAGTGTGTTGGTGTGGATGGTAGTGTGTGATGTTTTGATAGTGTTGGTGTGGATGGTAGTGTGTGATGTTTTGATAGTGTGTTGGTGTGGATGGTAGTGTGTGATGTTTTGATAGTGTGTTGATGTGGATGGTAGTGTGTGATGTTTTGATAGTGTTGGTGTGGATGGTAGTGTGTGATGTTTTGATAGTGCATATGTGATACGGGTTCATTGTCCTATGTGGGCATGGTCTGATGTGTACCTGCGTTGTGTTGTTGGCATTGTCTGGTGTGCATCTACAGGAATCGACATTGGCATGAGGGATGGGAAGGGACGCACGGTTCTCGAGGCGTTGGACGAGATACCAGGTGAAAAGCTGAAGGATATTCAAAAGTTGATCACAGGTTTGACAAGCTCTATGCATCTCTCCTGTCCCTCCTCCTCCCCAGCCCTACAGTCTTCATTATATGATTTTATTTGTAGTTGTATTCAGGACAGTGTCCAGCAAAAGTGCCTTTTCTAATTTTACAGGACAAGCAGTTGAAATAGAGCAACGCTTGCATTGAAGTGTATAGCTAATAAGAAGTTCACTGTAACTCCATGACTTCAGTGCACTGTAACTCCACGAAGGAAGGATAGTCGATTTATTTGTTTTTGATGCGTAAGAATCATTCAATATATAAGGTCTTTCCTGTTCACAGAAAATTTAGAGAGGTTGAAAATTATCCACTGATGCACTTTTGCTAGACACTCATATTTATTTTATGTAACTTGATATTTAAATAATTATTTATTTATTTTTGGGGGGGGGGGGGGGGCCTTTTTTGTCTTACTGCCTTTCAATTGTCATGAGTGTGGTGTAGTGGATGTGTAGGATAGGCTCCATGTAATTGGTGACAATTGGGTGTGATACCAGCTATACCTTGGGGATGGGAGGGAGGGAGGAATGGGTGGGAGGGAGGGATGGGTGGGAGGGAGGGAGGGTGGGCTGCGCTTACATGGGCTGCCAAGCCTGACATCCTTATGCAGTAGCTTCATCTGAAAGGGATTCTTACCCATGTGTCGTTGAATTCTGGCATTCTAAAATTTAGGCATACCATTAAGGTCTTCATTCACTGGCTGACTTATTTGATCTTCCCTGCAACTCGTGCAAATGGTCTTCTACCCCTCTTATCTGGCCAACCACCTTTGTTATGTTTTGTCCTGTTGACAAATGAACAACTCATTCCTCTTGTTTTAGCGTAGTTACTTCATTGTGTAACTTGACTTTGCCAATTATACCCTCTGTATATTCCTGTATATTCCTGTATGTTTACCTTGGAGACCAGCAGCGTCTTCATTGTACCTTCACTTTCTCCTAAGATAAATGCCTCTGTATTCCTGTATACTCCTGTATATTACATCATTTTGACCTTAGAACCTACATGTAGCAAGCCTCTTCACTGTGTCCTTGCCTCCCCTAATCGTGTTGCATGCAACTTAAAGATGCAAACTTCTCCACATCAGTCTGAGCCTCTGATAAGCAGGCCCTCTTTGTGACGACCAATCCCTTTCTTGCCAAACCCTCATTGCATCCTAATACCTGACACCTTTAGCCAACAATCGTTGCGTTAAACTGATCACGTTCATGTTAACTCAATCATGCTAAGCTTAACACGCATCACACTAAAGCTAATCCCTCTACACCATGCTCACTGTTGCACCATCTGTTTTTTTTTCTTCCCCTTTCTCCCCGCCCCCTTCACACCCCTTCACCTGCTGTTGGTCCTCCCCCTCACCCCCTTCACTTCCTGATGGTCCTCCCCCTCACCCCCTTCACTTCATGATGGTCCTCCCCCTCACCCCCTTCACTTCCTGATGGTCCTCCCCCTCGCCCCCTTCACACCCCTTCACTTCCTGGTGGCCCTCCTCCATGATAGAGTATCGTGACGGGATCAGGCACTCGTGTGTTGAGAACAAGATCATAGCGGTGGCGCGGAAGAACTACACCTCAGTGACCAAGCAGCCAGGGCTCCTGGCCTTCAAGAAGGGGGACTGCATTGTGGTGGAGAAGAAGGACCGAGGGGACACCTTTGTGGGCTCCGTCAACGGACGCACAGGGTCCTTCTTTGCAAACGATGTGGAGTTCTATAGCGGTACGTGGTGTGCATCAGATGGAGCTGGGTGTGCATCAGATGGAGTTTGTACAATGATCGGACACCTGGTGTGTCAGAGGCATGCATCAGATGGAGCTTGATCAAAGGGTTTGTATTTGGGAAGTGGATGAGATGGATTTGTTGTACTGTGGTAGTTCAGCATTGAGCTTTCTTGTTGCAATCGATGTT
The DNA here is from genome assembly GCA_013339895.1 of Ephydatia muelleri. NCBI lineage: Eukaryota > Metazoa > Porifera > Demospongiae > Spongillida > Spongillidae > Ephydatia > Ephydatia muelleri. The sequence goes on from JABACO010000003.1 coordinate 3,731,434, forward strand.
GATACTTGTTTTACGACTGTATGACATCATGGTTCCAGGGCCAAGTGTGTTTAGATTACCAGGTGCTCGAAAATGAAGGCAAAGGTAATATAACTCAGGATTGAAACTTTGATTTTTTTAATGTGCATTACAGTAGTTAGATAAATATTATTAATTCAGTTATTTCTATATTGTTGTTAACGGTTAAGTAATTATATCAAAACCCTCGTAAATCAACATATTCAAAGCTGTCTATTTCAAGATTAAGGTTAGCTGTAGTTAATTTTAATAATTATCTATAAGTAGCGCAAGGTATGGATATCCAGTGAAGCAGGATTGATTTCAATTTACTAGGTTCAGTCGTAAGTTATTAAAGTTTATGTCATGGTTCATTAAAAAGTTATTCAGATTAAATATTTATTTGATAACTAATTCCACTATGAAATGAAGTAAAACTGCCATTTATTAACAGTGAGTTAATAAAAGTCAGAAGTCCATTAACTCTTTCATGGGCAAAGCCAATTATTACGGTACACATGTTGTGCAAAAATAAAGTGTTGTGCGTTGCAGGGAAACGTAGTTAGCAAACAACTTACACTATATGACCAGGAGACAACTGATCAATATGTTGTTGACTGCAAAGTGTTAACTGTTTAGATAAACAGAGTGGCTTTAGTATAGCACCTGCGGCGCAATATTGCTCTGTTGCCCGTGAAAGAGTAGTGTTTTTTGTGTGTTTTCAAGTTTGATTTGTTGTTTTGAATATTTACAAGTAAAATGCAAATCATATTCTTCAGGTTAATGTACAGTAGTTTATAAATCCTTCAACTAATTAAAGTCACCATGCATGTACCTTATTATATTGTGTGAAGTATTTGATTTTATCTTTGTGCAATCAGATTTTAATAACACAGTCCTCATTTGCACTGTATGTCCATAAATATAAAGTAATTATATTCATTTAAAACCTTTGCCTTCATTGTGAACACCTGGCATAATGGACTTCCACCAACACAAAGAGCACACATACATACACACCAGCACACATACACACATGCATATACAATACACACACACACACACACACACACACACAACCTAAACATGTATGGACAATTCTCCTGGTGTCTCGTATTGCAGTAAATAATGGGAACGTGGAGAAGACGGAGGACCCTCTCTCCACCCCCTCCTCCGCCTACCTGCTGGTGCCTCCTCCCCAGTCCCGCCAACAGGTGCCCCAACCCGTGGTGTCACCAAGGGGATCTGCCGAGGGCGCCATGATGGCTGACAAGTCCTACCAGCAGCAGGTGCCGGTACACAATCCCCAGCGGGGTGCTGCTGCCATGGCAATGCCATTGGCAGGTGATGCGGCTCCGCCCAGTGCTGTGCCAATGACCTTTGGCACAGATGTGGCTTCCCAGAGCCCTGATATGGGGAGCAGAGGTGAGGGGGAGGAGTCATTTGGGGCTGTGAAGCATATCTCTCCCTTCTCCCCTCTTCCCTCTCCCCTCTCTCTCCTCTCTCCTCTCTCCTCCACTCTTCTATAGTTGCAGTATCTGTGCCGAAACAGAACATTGCGTCGATCCTTATAGTGAGGACACTGTATGTGTGTGCGTATATGTGTGGGGGGAACGACCCGTACAAGCTAGCTGTTACAGTGTGTTTTGAGTTCACCGATCCCTTTACACACACCACACACACACCCACATGTAGCAGAGGCCAGTACCAGGTTACGACATGGTTCCAATCAGGGACCCCTCCTGCCAGCCTTTCCCACCACAGGACCAAACCCCCTCCTCCCCAGACCCCACATCCCCGGTGGACCCCATCCCTGTGCCCCTCCCACCCGACCCGAACCCAGAGGCACGTCTCAAGACCCGCATGTCCAAGAAGGAGAAGAAGCTGGCCCTGCGCAACGACAAAGGGGGCTACGCTGAACTATACCCCATCAATCCCCAGGAGATCAAGGAGCCATCCAGCCATTACGAGATGGCCCCCGTGGGCGTGGCTACTCCGCCCAATGGAGACGAGCAGCCGATCAAGGCGTCGTACTGCATGCTCGACGTGAAGAACTTCGACGACATGCCACAGAGTCCCGATTCCGTTCCAACCCTCCACCCTCCTCGCCTGGCCCGCTACGAGGAGATCCCCATGGGGAGAGCACAGCTGCACTTGTCTGACGGGGAGGGGCTGGCAACCGTGGTGATGGCTGGTGGTGGTGGTGGTGGTGGCGGTGGTGGTGGTGGTGGCGGTGGTGGTGGTGGTGGTGAGGAGATGACCCAAGGGGACATCCAGAAGGGTTACTGCGTCCTAGAGGTGAGGAACTTTGACGAGCAGGGCGTTTCCCGGGAGGAGCCCGGGAGGAAAGAGGTGAGGACGATGGGAGCACACAGCGGGCTGTACCAGAACGTGGAGCTTCCCACCACCTCCTCCACTAGACGAGGGAACGATTACGTAAACGTGGCCTTGGAGGGCACGCTTGATCACAGGGTCTCTCATGAGCTCTCCTCTGAAGCCACCTTGGATCCCCAAAATGACCACCGAGCGAGCTCGCGTTATGAATTTGCGGGAGGGGGAGGAGGAAGGGGTGGAGCCTCTGCCACACCTGGGAGAGCTCCAAGGGAAATGGTCTACGAAGTGGTGGAACTGGGCAAGCGGGGAGGAGGAATGGAAAGGGGAGGAGGAACGGAAAGGGGAGGAGGAGTTGACAGGGGTGCGGCAACAAATGAGGGGGAGGTGGCTGGCGATTTGGAGGGAGGCGTGTCTGATGACGACAGAGGTGTCTTTGCCGGTCTTGTGCTCTCTGCCTCCAAGCAGATGGAGGAGGAGGGGGAGCGGTCAGGGGGTGGGGTGTCAATTACATCGTGGAATCAGGAGTGGAACAAGGTATGGAGTGTGGTGTGCAGTATATGGAGTGCGGTGTGAGTGTGGTGTGCAATATATGGAGTGTGGTGTGAAATATATGGAGTGTGGTGTGCAATATATGGAGTGTGGTGTGCAATATATGGAGTGGTGTGCAACGTGAGGGCATGTGATGTAATGGCAGAGGGCCCGTCATGTGAAGGGGACATTCCTTGTGTGCATTGCAGATTGAGACCCTACTCTCTGATGTGCGAAGTGGAGCCCCGCCCCTCTCCTCTCCCATACTCCCTAGTGCAGCACAACCGGGTGCCCAGACTCAAATAGCTCAATGGCTCAGTCGCATTCAGATGGATATGTACACAATCCAGATGGTGATGTCTGGTTTTGACCAACTGCAGTTCCTTGTAAGTGTTGGGAGTGGAGTGACCTTTAACGAATGGCTCACCTTGACATGCAGAATGGAGTGATTGTGACGCAAGAAGACTTGGCAGACATTGGTATTGTCATCCCCGATCATCAACTGTTAGTCTACTGTGGCCTTCACACGGCCACACCTATCGTGTCACCATGTCGACATCACTCCCATCATCCCATCATCTCCATATCACTTCATCACCTTCACCCCATCACCTTTCCCTTGACACTTTTGCATCACCTCCACCTCATCGCCACCTCATCACCGCCATCACCACCTCCACCTCATCACCACCTCCACCTCATCACCACCTCCACCATCCACCTCCACTCATCACCTCCACCTCTCACTCCCCCTCACTCACCTCCACCTCATCACCACCTCCACCTCATCACCTCCACCTCATCACACACCCTCCACACTCATCACCACCTCCACCTCATCACCCACCTCCACCTCATCACCACCCCACCTCATCACCACCTCCGCCTCATCACCTCCACCTCATCACCACCTCCACCTCATCACCACCTACATCACTGGCCATCACCACCTCCACCTCATCACCACCTCATCACCACTCATCACTGCCATCACCACCTCCACCTCATCACCTCCACCTCATCACTGCCATCACCCTCACCTACCCTCCTCACCCACCTCCACCTCATCACCACCTCCACCTCATCATCACCTGCCACCCACTCATCACCCACCTCCACCTCATCACCACCTCCACCTCATCATCACCCACCTCATCACCACCTCCACCTCATCACACTTACGAGCCTATATCCTCCCCAGCACTATCATGGCCGCTATCAGCCTCCTCCCCGTCCTCCAAGTCTACAACATGTCGCAACCATGGAGCAGTTTTTGGAGATGCTACATTTATCCCATTTAGAGCCCAAGTTCATCGGCTACTCTCTGGAGAAGATCTCCAAACTACTGGACCTTGAACTGTCCTCTGTAAGTGGGAAGAAAAGGCTATTATGATGATGTAATGATGATTTAATGATGCTGTCATATGGAGATGGTGATATGGTATTATCTCAATGGCAATAGATACCAGATGCCACACCCTACACACATGTACACACACATACACACACCATCAAGAGATTATCATCCCCAATCCTCATGTTTCAACAGGTCATCATAACATACCACTGACCATAGTGTGTGTGTGTGTGTGTGTGTGTGTGTGTGTGTGTGTGTGTGTATGTGTGTGTATGTGTGTGTGTGTGTGTGTGTGTGTGTGTGTGTGTGTGTGTGTGTGCGCGCGTGCGTGCGTATGAATGATCAATGTTTCCATGGTGATTTGAGGATATTATATATATGGTGGTCTTTAAACAGGTGGTGGGTGTGGAGGAGATCGGGTACAGGAGGAGGCTGGAGTACGGCATCAGGGAGCTCAAGGCACACCATCCTGATTGGAACCAGAAGAAGATTGTGAGAGCCGTCAGCGTTACGCTTCCAAATGTAAGCCCTCTGAGTACCTGCAGTATGTACATATGCACATGAGTACCTACAGTATGTACATATGCACATGAGTACCTACAGTATATACATATGCATACACACACATATGCCTTCCCACACACACATACAACATTTCCTACAATCCAAAAAACAGCCCCTTCAAGTTCATTAATGATAGAATGCAGCTGTTGAATGTTACGGTGTAAGGGTTCTGAGAGTACAATTACAGGGTATCCCATAATGAAGGAAAATTCACAACTCGTATACAAAACAGATAAAATATTCGAAACTTTTCTTTTGGTATACTTTTTTCCAAGAATGATATACACAGTGAACATCAGAATAGCCCAATAAAGCAATATGATTTTGTAAACTGTTGAGCTCATTCTGTACCACTCTGATACTATATTGCATATTGTGTTGTGTATCGACCAATATTTGGTCCTAGGCCAAGTAACTGTTGAGAGCTATGGTCTTGTCCCCAGACCACTTTCCTCCAGCCAACTGCTGGTACAATGCTACGTACACCAGGTGACTCCTCCCCAGCCTCTTCTGGACCCCATAGGAAACCAAAGAAAAGCACAAGACACGAGGTCCTGTCCATTTTGAGGACTTCTCCCACCCACACAGCTGTGAGTTGTGTGGCACTGTTGATGTGTACAAGCAAAGTTAATACACCTGCGTTATTTTCCCTTGGTTTGATTGCCCCTCCTCCCTTCTTCTTTCCTCCTCATCCTCCTCCTCCTCCCCTCTTCCTCCCCTCCTCCCCCTCCCCTCCTCCTCCCCTCCTCCTCCTCCCCTCCTCCTCCCCTCCTCCCCCTCCTCCTCCTCCCCTCCTCATCCCCCCCCCCTCTTTCACCTCCGCAGGGCACAGAGGAAACAGATGGTTCCATGCAGACAGGCAAGGACCGTGCCCTAGTCCTCAGGCCACCCAGCCAGGCCATTGTGCCTCCGGCCACCTTACCTGATAAGGACATGTGGAAGCACCCAAATAAAACCCTCATCCAGGACTGCATCAATTATGATGCCAAGGTCAGTTTTGTGCCATATGTACGTTGACTGCTTTATGTACCTCTACCATAACCCACTTTCCTCCTCCCCTTCCTTCTTCCTCCTCCCTTCCTTCTTCCTCCTCCCCTTCCTTCTTCCTCCTCCCCTTCCTTCTTCCTCCTCCCCTTCCTTCTTCCTCCTCCCCTTCCTTCTTCCTCCTCCCCTTCCTTCTTCCTCCTCCTCCCTTCCTTCTTCCCTTCCTCCTCCTCCTCCCCTTCCTTCTTCCTCCTCCTCCCCTTCCTTCTTCTCCTCCTCCCCTTCCTTCTTCCTCCTCCTCCCCTTCCTTCTTCCTCCTCCTCCCCTTCCTTCTTCCTCCTCCTCCCCTTCCTTCTTCCTCCTCCTCCCCTTCCTTCTTCCTCTCTCCTCCCCTTCCTTCTTCCTCCTCCTCCCCTTCCTTCTTCCTCCTCCTCCCCTTCCTTCTTCCTCCTCCTCCCCTTCCTTCTTCCTCCTCCTCCCCTTCCTTCTTCCTCCTCCTCCCCTTCCTTCTTCCTCCTCCTCCCTTCCTTCTTCCTCCTCCTCCCCTTCCTCTTCTCCTCCTCCTCCCCTTCCTTCTTCCTCCTCCTCCCCTTCCTTCTTCCTCCTCCTCCCCTTCCTTCTTCCTCCTCCTCCCCGTCCTTCTTCCTCCTCCCCTTACCCCTCTCTCTACCCTCAGTATCTTGGCAGTGTCATTATGGTGACCATGAGAGGTACACAGTCCCTGGAGGAGGCGTGTCTCAGACTGAAGGTGTGTGTGTGGTGGTGGCATCAGTGTTCTCACTGGAGGAAAGGTGCTATCTAAAAGCTGCTGAATTCAATTTGTTGTCATTACATTTGAGGATTACATCATGTAGCCTTAGGTGCTGTGCAGGTTACCTCATACTAGACCTGTCATTTGGATTCATACAGATATGCTATCACATTCCTCATCTCCAAAAGAGAAGGGTCCATCATTATTATTCACACAAATAGCTGGTCCAACCAACTGTGGTTTCAAAATCAGTACTAGGAATCTATACTCCCCTTCCCTCTTCCTCCTCCCCTTCCCTCTTCCTCCTCCCCTTCCCTCTTCCTCCTCCCCTTCCCTCTTCCTCCTCCCCTTCCCTCTTCCTCCTCCCCTTCCCTCTATCTCCTCCCCTTCCCTGTTCCTCCTGAAATTAGAGTGTAATAATCAAACTCCTGATTCTTTCATCTCTTAAAGCTTAAAAATTGAAATTCAGGTGCAACGTCATTGAAGTATAAAATGTATTCTTTTTGTTTCAGTTTCGATAAAGACATTGCAACATAATAGCTTTTAGAGCATTATATCAAAGTTTAGAAATACTGGTGCATTTCAGTCCCCATTCTGTGTCCAGGTCACATGACTTTTTATAATTGATAAATTTGAAAATGTATGTACTTTGGGGTCTTCTGCATGAATTTCATCATGAAATCAAGATTTTGCAAACTCTTAGTGATTGAGTCTGATAGAGGGAAAAGGTATATACTATGTGTGGGTGTGTCTTGTGTGTACTATATGTAATGTGTGTGTTGTGTGTGAGGATGGGAGTGTGGTAAGACACGATCATTTGGCACACAGTTGTGAGTGATCACACACATGTAGCTACATGGTTACACACTCACCACTGCCACCATCACCACTACAGACCTCCACTGAAACTATGCAGAAGATTCCTGATATCACACTATCTATATCTTGGAAGGGAGTGAAATTTGTGGACAGCCACACAAAGGTAACTAGTACACCACACCTGCATGCTGTCAGTGAAGCGTATGCATGTATGTGTATCATGTCAGTCTCACATATCCAAAAATCAGCGGTCAAATGGACAAGGTAATTAATTTGCAGTTTGTGAATCATCATATATATTCCCGTATATCTTCCCATAGACATGTATGGGGTACTTCAATACCAAGCACACCAGATTTTTCTCAGCATTTGTCATGAGGGATTGTTAGTACACTACATTTGCCATGATTTTTAGTGGGGTCGCCGTATTTTTCCTATTTAAGGTTACGCTTCCCTAGGATTTTCATAACATTGCCCCGAGTGCATTTATCATTACAACATTCCACTACCATTATGTCAACACCATTACGATTTCCTACTTGCCCACGGGAGAAACATATAGCTAGTACATCCAACAACTATAATTTGCATACTCGGTCCTCCGATTTAAAAATCAGCTTCCATAACTGCAAGTATGGTAGGGCACCCAAGGGCGTGTGTGTGTGTGGGGGGGGGGGAGGGAGGGGGAACATTTTCGAGAGCCATGCATATCATTCTGTTGCCATTTCTAACATTTTAAATGTTTTGGATATGCGCAACTATCATAATATCGTTTGTTGCAACAGTGGATTTACAATAGCATATAAATTCTTCTGCTTTTATTCCCTCTGGGACGCAAATCTGTCAGCAATGTTGAAGCCCTCTTCCCACATCACACACACGCGTGCTGTACTCGCGTACTGAAATTTGAACGTTAACAACTCGACTCAGTCGAAGCACGAGCCTCGCTAATGTTGCTATGATCAGTTCATTACTTCAGGGGGTGGGCGGCTGGTAGGGCCTAAGGCCTACCATAGCTACGCCACTGTGTTAAGCTGTTACGTTCATAGTTTGTCCAAGTAACTGACAGATGTGGCGTATACGCAACTATCATTGGCACCAATACGGGCTACTGCTAAGCATGCATGCCCAAAAAAATCTCTGTTAGAAATATTTTCCATTTTGTGCATACGCTAGCTCAAGCTCGATCGGTTTTCTGATTAATGCACAGGTCTTTCAGAGAGCTAGTTAACAACAGGCGAGGCTATTGTTAATGGCTGTGTGTAACAATAGTTGTGTGTGCCCCTACATTGCTAGTTGTGCTTCAGTGCATTGCAAGGTGTGTGTCCTTTCCTTCGGTAGTGGTGTGTGCCTCAGCATTGCAATTTCATGTGTACCACTGCATAGCATTCCTACATTGTAGTTGTGTGTGTGGCTTTGGTGTCACTGCACTGGTTGTTGTTATACCCAGAATCAGCCAAGTAGTTGGAGGGTTTAACCTATATGCAAAGGCTAAGAATGCTCCATACAGGCTTGAATGACCCCCTTCATGCCTACAAACAGACTAACACAACATTGGTCTGACCTTCTGAATGACAATGCTACATGTCCCTCCCCCCACCCCCCACCCCCCCCTGTGTCTCTGCATTGCTACTTGTGCTTCAGTGCAAGATGTGCTTCACTAGTTGTGTAGTGGCTCTCTGCATTGCAAGTGACACACACAACTAGCAATGCAGAGCTAAAATAACTTGCAATCCAGAGGCACTCATGAAAAATTGCAATGTAGAGATGTAGAGGCAACACAACTAGCAATGCAGAGGCACAAACAAGTAGGGGCACACACAACTACTGTTACACACAGGCCATTAACAATAACCTCGCCTGTTGTTAACTGCATGTAGCTCTCTGAATGACCTGTGCATTAATCAGAAAACCGATTGAGCTTGAGTTAGCGTATTACTGCATATGCGCGTATGAAAAACATTTATATCAGGGAGACGTTGGTTTTGGCATTTATTAGTGTGGAAGGTGTTGTTTTTAGCCTGAAACCACTCACCCATGTAGTCGAAAGTGTCATACAAAATGCATGCTGCTTTGTTGCATAATAAATTGTGGGCTGGTTGCATCACGTGTGTGGCAATAAGCTTGGTCTGGGCACCAGAAGTACGCACACTTGCTGTTGTATCACGTGAGTCCATCAATTATGTAGGTGTTGGGGGGGGGGGGGGAGGAGGGGGGCTCATAAACTAAGTCAGTTCATGGCGTAAGACAATTGGCTCATAGCTGGACACTTAGGCTGTGCAATGCGCATGTGCAAAGGTAACGACCGAAGCATATTTGCAGGTTTTCTGTGGTAAAAAAAAAATTGTCACACTTTATCTACGGGCAACAGTTGTAGAGGTCTAGCTTCAACTGGAATGAAAATCAATGTTAATGACCAAACCAGTTGACAAAAATTAGCCTGGCTAATTTTAAAATCTCAGATTTTTTACTTCCATCACGTCAAAAGTTATTTCCATTTAAAACCTTTGTCTACATTTGCGAACACCCGGTATAATCCGTTCACTGCTGTATCTCTTGAGCTAGCTCTCACCTTTATTAACAATTTTATTAATTGGATACACAATGATGCAATGACATACTTTTATGAATAAATTATGCGTGGTAGAAATTAATTTTTGTCTTGATTTTAGTTTAAGAATGGTTCATGGAGTAATTTTACGAAGTACACATATCATAATCGACTTATTGTAAAATTTTAAACTTGTTTAGAAATCAATTTGAAATTAAAAGAAGCAGGATGACTGTACCATTTCTGGATATGACAAGCAACAAAGTGTCTCTTTGCAATCATTATTTTGGCCTGTTTTTTTTAATAATAATTATTATTATTATTAATTTTGAATTGACTGATTTGCAGGTGGTGGTGAGCACTCATGCCATTCGAGACATCTCGTACTGCTCCAAAGATATAGAGGACAAGCGTGTGTTTGGGTATGTGACGAAGGACAGATCTGGGAACTATTGTCACGTGTTCATGACCAGTACCCCAGTAAGACTCACGTTCACACACCAACACACACACACACGTGCGTACACACACACACACACACACACACACACACACACACACACACGTGTGTACACACACAATTGCACATTCACACACAATTGCACCTGTAGACACGCATGCACACACACACACACACACACACACACGTGCGTACACACACACACACGTGCGTGCACACACAATTGCACATTCACACACAATTGCACCTGTAGACACGCATACACACACACCAACACACACACACACACACACGTGCGTACACACACAATTGCACATTCACACACAATTGCACCTGTAGACACGCATGCACACACACACACACACGTGCGTACACACACACACACACACATGAACTTTTACACACACGCATACCAACAACACACATGCACTTGAGCTAAACCTCCAAACTTCATGTTTTTTTTTTTTTCCACAGGAAGTGTCGGATGAAATCGTCATGACAATAGGGCAAGCAGCTGAAATCACCTACCAGAAGGTTATGTGTTCTCGGAAGTTTCCCCATGACCTCATGAATGTGGACTCACCCAGCTCGTGATGAGCTGTGGGGCTGCACCAAGCCTGGCTGTTCCACCCTAGCTTGTGTGGACCTCATGACTCCCAGCTATCATAGCAGTTTTGTTTTTTCTTGGTTTGTTGTGTGTTTTAATAAAGTTGATAATTTGTGAAAAAAATAAATATACTAACGATTTAAAGACTGCTAATGTAGAGTTTAAGCATGTGTTTAAATTATTAGGATACGAGCATGAGCTCGATCAACGACGTTTTCTGTATTGTACATATGCAGTCAGAATGAATCTGCACTGTGTGTGCTGAACAAGCTGGGGCTGTGAAATGAAAATGAAAAAGTCTTTATATGTGACGAGAGAGTGCATGGGAAGAGACGTAAAAGTTAAGAAGCACGTATTTCACAGGGTTATTTTTGATGACGTTAAACGTTAAGCTCCAGAGCCAAGTCCTACGCGTAGGACCAAAATAGAAATGCAAATTTTTGTCATCCATTTCTCTACTGTTGTTTGATGTGTCTATTATGCTAAATTTACCAATTGTCAATCTATTTTTTAAATCACACCCTTGGTTACACGATGCGGATGCGGTTCTTAAAAATGCATTATGTGTACAATTTAATTGTCACAGAAAAAAGTTTTTGGATGTTTGTTTTTTGAAGCTTGATTGTGTGCTACTTAATACATTCTATGGCAGTGTTCTAACTCTAATCGGTTTTGCCATTTTTACTGAAAACACACTGCATTTTCAAGAATTTGTCCATTCACTTGGCTATTCCAAAACATGCGACTGACAAATACGTTTTTTTTTCATACGCTTGTGCATGGAGCTAGCAAATTCCAAATCTATAATGTACTTGTTCATTTTCCTAGTGCCAAAGACCTGTCTTACTATCCCCCTTCTTTTGCAAGTCGTTCTGATCTTTCCAACATCACTTGTTGGTGCTTGAAGTTGCTTCACGATAGACCGAAGACGTATCTATTGGCTTGCCTGTATTTGACAGTCTTTGAAGAATTGCAAGGAAGTACCAGTATATTCAGAATTGCTAACCATTTCTACAGTACGATGAGTTTTTGTTTTGTTCTCTGTTCATATCGGTTTGCAATTTTAACATGCGTCCTACGCGTAGGACCATCATCCTTACGTAAAGGTTAACATAACAATGAATATCTTATCGCATTTACAGTACAGTACAGATCCGTTGGTCACTAAAGGCGGGTTTACAATATGACGCTCGTCCAACGTAGCGTCAGCGTCAGCGCCAGCGTCGATGAATCGTCAGCGTCAGTATGGTTTACAAAACGCAACACAAAAGCATATTAATATTACATATTAACAAAATAAACACAAATTAACCGTGCACATAAGCATGTCGGAGAATTTGCAAATTGCTCTTATCCTTGCTTTGTTGCGTCGCAGAAGACGACGAAGACACAGAGAAATGTGGATACGTCCCATTTTTCAGCGGAGGAGGGAACAAGGGGAGTATCATAACCTATTGCACCTTCGTTGAAACTTCTTTCCACGAATTTTCATTCGCTCTCAAGTCTTTGTAGACACGGGCGGAAACCTGCCACAAACTCGGAAAACCCCGTACTGCCTCTATTAACTTCTCATCCATTTGTCAAATCAAGTTAATAATTTTACTTATAACGCTCAAGTCTATTCCAGCGTCACATCACGTAACCAGAGATCATATATGATCTCTGACGTAACTGACGCTGGGGCATACGATGATTGTTTACAATACGACGATTGGCGCTGACGCTGACGCTACGTTGGGCGAGCGTCATATTGTAAACCCGCCTTAAGTGCGCGTGAGGCTCTGCCAAAACCACAGATATGCCAGTAACGGAAGTGGTGTGGGGTGTGTCAGAGGTGGGTGCTGTTTTGTGGTCTACGTAAATCGAACACCGAAAATTTTTTGATGAAGTTGTCAAAAGGCTATATTGTACCAAGTACAGAAGAGACATCCAATCCGTGGTAACTGAGATCAGTTGAACCCGGTTGACTATCTATGGGTTGCTAAACATTTGTATAAAGGTACAAGTGTCCCACTCGTTAAATAATTCAAGACTGGTGCGGCGCCTCACTTCTGTAGTGTTTAGTTTTCGTCCCGTATAGCACAGCATAGAAAGGAACGACTCCATGTATCAACGTTTTCCTCGTCCCCCAATAGCTCTTGCAATTCTAATCAATTTTATTGATCGAGACAGATATATATATGTATCAATGATGCGTACAATAAGCACATGCAAAGTCAAGTTTTGCTGCTCCAGGAAACTGTAAATTCCTAAGCCGATTTGGCCTCCGAACATTGCCCGCCTTTTTCACACGTTTCCTCGCACGTTGCTTTCGAGCATTTGCAGCTAGTAGCACACTCGCCGCATCCCTTACACGCGTCTGTTTTCCCGTCACAGCACGCTGTAGCACAGCTTTCCTTAGGGCATTTGCAGCTGGTAGCACACTCGCCGCATCCCTTACACGAGTCTGTTTTTCCGCCACAGCACGCTGTAGCACAGCATTCCTTGGTGCATTTGCAACTGGTAGCACACTCGCCGCATCCCTTACACGCGTCTGTTTTTCCGCCACAGCATGCTGTAGCACAGCATTCCTTGGTGCATTTGCAACTGGTAGCACACTCGCCGCATCCCTTACACGAGTCTGCTTTCCCGCCACACGCTGTAGCACAGCTTTCCTTGGTGCATTTGCAACTGGTAGCACACTCACCGCATCCCTTACACGCGTCTGCTTTCCCGACACAGCACGCTGTAGCACAGCATTCCTTGGTGCATTTGCAACTGGTAGCACACTCGCCACATCCCTTACACGAGTCTGTTTTTCCGCCACAGCATGCTGTAGCACAGCATTCCTTGGTGCATTTGCAACTGGTAGCACACTCGCCGCATCCCTTACATGCTCCAGAAGCCTCGCAGCTCTTGCCTACACGATAAAATGTCTATAAACACAAAAGGGTACCCGCTCTACAAGTCCAACGTACCACATTCTTCGCTCTTTGACTCGGACATCTCTCAGTGCAATTCTAACGTGTAGTTGTAACTCCGCGTTTAGCGATTATTATAAATTGGAATCCGCGCTTTATATATCGCTTTTTATTTATTTGCACACGTTTCTATTTGCACACGTTTCTACGTGCACACGTTTCTACTTGCACACGGTATGGTGTAGCACGAATATTCGAGACCAATAATGAACATTTAACCCCCCCCCCCCCCCTCATATAGTACGATATAAACACACACGTAAACACACACACACACACAGTCACACACACACACACACACACACACACACACACACACACACACACACACACACACACACACACACACACACACACACACACACACACACACACACACACACACACACACACACACACACACACACACACACACACACACACACACACAGGGAGCGGTCTATACTAGAAACGCCGCACGCCGCATATCACGTACGGAATAGGTAAAATGGTATCCCTTAGCCTATAGTTCATTTGGAAATCCCCTAACCAAAAGAGTGGAGGGTGTTTATCTTATCATGAGCCTTGGAAAGATAAATGACAGAGTGCTGTTTAACGTTATGAAATAGTTTCCAGACATCTTGAATAACATTCTAAGAGTGAGAGAGAGAGAGGGGGGGAGAGAGGGAGGGAGAGGGAGAGAGAGGGTGGGAGAGAGAGGCAGGAAGAGGGAGGGAGGGATAGAGAA
>JABACO010000003.1:3747072-3771206 GCA_013339895.1 Ephydatia muelleri
CTCCTGTTCCTTTTCTCTTCCTCCACCCCCATCTCCCTCCTCTCCCCCCATTATTCCCACCTCTCCCCGCCCTCCCTCCCTCTCCCTCGTCTCCCTCCCTCTCCTCTCTCTCCCTCCCTCTCCCTCCCTCCCTCCTAATCTCCCTCCCTCCTTCTCTCCCTCTCTCCCTCCCTCCTACTCTCCCTCCCTCTCCCTCTCTCCCTCCCTACTCCACACTCATCTCATCAGGTCAGTGCCATTCACCATTGCCCCTCTGGAGAGAAGGGCTTGCAACACGCCCATGTTCCCCTCAGTTGCTGCTCTGTGTACGGGTCTGCACTCGTTCCAACCTGCTGCATCCACACTGGCACCCCTGGGGAGGAGGGAGGGAGGGAAGGTATTAGTGGAGGTGGAGATATCAGAGGAGGTGGAGATATCAGTGGAGGTGGAGATATCAGAGGAGGTGGAGATATCAGTGGAGGTGGAGATATCAGAGGAGGTGGAGATATCAGTGGAGGTGGAGATATCAGAGGAGGTGGAGATATCAGTGGAGATGGAGATATCAGTGGAGGTGGAGATATCAGAGGAGGTGGAAATATCAGTGGAGGTGGAGATATCAGAGGAGGTGGAGATATCAGTGGAGGTGGAGATATCAGAGGAGGTGGAGATATCAGTGGAGGTGGAGATATCAGAGGAGGTGGAGATATCAGTGGAGGTGGAGATATCAGAGGAGGTGGAGATATCAGTGGAGGTGGAGATATCAGAGGAGGTGGAGATATCAGTGGAGGTGGAGATATCAGAGGAGGTGGAGATATCAGTGGAGGTGGAGATATCAGAGGAGGTGGAGATATCAGTGGAGATGGAGATATCAGTGGAGGTGGAGATATCAGTGGAGGTGGAGATATCAGAGGAGGTGGAGATATCAGTGGAGGTGGAGATATCAGAGGAGGTGGAGATATCAGTGGAGGTGGAGGTATCAGAGGAGGTGGAGATATCAGTGGAGGTGGAGATATCAGTGGAGGTGGAGATATCAGAGGATGTGGAGATATCAGTGGAGGTGGAGATATCAGAGGAGGTGGAGATATCAGTAGAGGTGGAGATATCAGAGGAGGTGGAGATATCAGAGGAGGTGGAGATATCAGTGGAGGTGGAGATATCAGAGGAGGTGGAGATATCAGAGGAGGTGGTGTCAGTGGAGGTGGAGATATCAGTGGAGGTGGAGATATCAGTGGAGGTGGAGATATCAGTGGAGGTGGAGATATCAGAGGAGGTGGAGATATCAGTGGAGGTGGAGATATCAGAGGAGGTGGAGATATCAGAGGAGGTGGAGATATCAGAGGAGGTGGAGATATCAGAGGAGGTGGAGATATCAGAGGAGGTGGAGATATCAGAGGAGGTGGAGATATCAGAGGAGGTGGAGATATCAGAGGAGGTGGAGATATCAGAGGAGGTGGAGATATCAGTGGAGGTGGAGATATCAGAGGAGGTGGAGATATCAGTGGAGGTGGAGATATCAGAGGAGGTGGAGATATCAGAGGAGGAGGTGGAGATATCAGAGGAGGAGGTGGAGATATCAGAGGAGGTGGAGATATCAGTGGAGGTGGAGATATCAGAGGAGGAGGTGGAGATATCAGAGGAGGTGGAGATATCAGTGGAGGTGGAGATATCAGAGGAGGTAGAGATATCAGAGGAGGTGGAGATATCAGAGGAGGTGGAGATATCAGAGGAGGTGGAGATATCAGAGGAGGTGGTGTCAGTGGAGGTGAAGGTATCAGTGGAGGTGGTGTCTGTGGAGATGGAGGTATCAGTGGAGGTGGTGTCTGTGGAGATGGAGGTATCAGTGGAGGCGGTGAGGAGGAGAGGGGAGGTATCAGTGGAGGCGGTGGGGAGGAGAGGGGAGGTATCAGTGGAGGCGGTGGGGAGGAGAGGGGAGGTATCAGTGGAGGCGGTGAGGAGGAGAGGGGAGGTATCAGTGGAGGCGGTGGGGAGGAGAGGGGAGGTATCAGTGGAGGCAGTGGGGAGGGGTGGGGAGGTATCAGTGGAGGCGGTGGGGAGGGGTGGGGAGTATCAGTGGAGGCGGTGAGGAGGAGAGGGGAGGTATCAGTGGAGGCGGTGAGGAGGAGAGGGGAGGTATCAGTGGAGGCAGTGGGGAGGGGTGGGGAGGGATTACAAACAGCTCACTTGCTATACAAAAGGTTCACCATGTCCACACTCCCCACGGCTGTGGCGTTGGGTTTTCGCCCATGTCACAGAACACAGCGCCAGCAACTACCGACGACCCAGCGAAAAAATCTTGTGAATCTTGGTCAAGATCTTGGCATTCTTGAACAAGATCTTATGTATCTTGGTCATGATACAAGATTCTTGACCAAGGTAACCAAGATCTTGACCAAGATTTTTTGAATGACACTTCGATTTTAAAAAGTATGATGTGAAAACCATAAATAGTAATTGTTAAAATGGATTGCCATCAAGATAGTTGTTTTTTCAAACAGAAGAAATCACAATATTTTATAATAAAAAAATTGCAAGAATCTTGAGCAAGATAATATGAATCTTGATCAAGATCTTGACCCAAGAATCTTGACCCGGATCCTTGAGTCTTGACCAAGACAAGATTTTGTGAATCTTGACCAATGTTCGATTACATGTTAAATCTACAATGTTTCATATCGGAAGATTCATATCACAAGGATACAAATCCTCACCTAAATTTGTATTTTAAAAGTTAATTGTACAACAGTTTAAAGTTGGTTAGGGCTGACTATATGCATGCCAGTGACACATTGCTTTCTTATGCTGTGGTGGTGCCTTCTCATATATCATGAATTTATAAAACTCTAATTTTAACAATACAATGATATGTTTCATAATCATCAAAATGTTCAAAATAGGTACAACAAAACACACAGCATATGCAGATAACAACGTGCACATTAACAAATCAATGATGCTCAAAATGATTTGGTTGCACTACAATATAGTCTGTGGCAGAATGCTTTATAGGTATATGGACACATAGTTGAATGATGGCATTTGCTGCAAAAGTTACAATAGCATTGGTAACTGATAGTTTTCTCACTTTAAAAAGGAAACGATTCAATAAAGCAGATCCGTTGATCAATGAGCTGTTCTTAATACATGGTGTACCAATATCATTTAAGATATTCTCATGAAGTGTTTCAAAAACGTTTCCTATACCTATCACACTACCATTAATCATGCAAAATCTTCGTACTGAAACAAATACTAAGTTCTCATTGTATTTTATTTGGCATACTGAACTATCTCTTTTTCTTTTATTAATCATAGGTCGAGGTTTCACTTCTTCATTGTGTATTTTGAAAGATGGAACGATACTCACTCTTACCTCTTCAACTAACATCCTGTCTTTTAATAAAGCATCCATTTCTTCTTTGGGTAATAGTAATTGTTTACATTTCCTGTTGTCCTCTTCATGATGAGACTTGTTTAAATACTTGATAAAAGATATTGTTTCATCATTGTTTTCATGTGGTACCGCTGCACAACTTGAGGCTTGATGCATCATAAATGACTCAACAAGTTGGGGCAGAATATTACCTGTGCCATGAGCATATTTACGCAAGTAGCCATTGAGATTTTCAAACCCAAATGTTGAATAACACCAGAGAGGACCCCAGTCCTCGACACAATCACATATGTGTGCTAACATATGAAAATTTGCAGTACACAGTGTCTTAGGATACAACTCTGGTAAGAGTTCATGGAATGTTTTTAGTAATTCTCTACATTTAGTTATGTCTTCCTTTCTTATGCAGGTGCCCAGAAGTATATGAAGACTAGTAATTAATAAAGAAAGATGGATCACATAGTCTGGTGGCAAGATGTGCATAAGTAATGGTATGGCATAATACAAGAGCCAAGCCCGATGTTCAGAAGCTTTCCAAAAAGTACTGCTCACCTTTAAAGATCGTGGTGAGCGTCGGAAGCTATGGGGTGGTTTAATTCTGAGCAACATTTTGTCAAGTTTATCAATCTCTTTGCCTATGTAAAAGCGACGATCTTTAAAGCTTCCATCTGACCAGTATTTTAAGAGCATTTTACTGATTCCCTCTAAAATCATGTGCATATAATCTATAGGAATATCTCTAACAATATCAATGTACAAAGATAAGACTGAATGACCCTTAACTCCATACATAGGCTTTCCTAATCTCTCAGCAAGAGTAGCCCAACTTTCCATGTCTTCTTTACATCGTTTTATGTAATCTTGGAGAGGAGGGAACAGCATTCTTTTAAACTCATAAACCCCTTCGTGAAGACAGTAGAGGCAGCCAAAGTAACCATTGAACTGAAGAGTGTTGGTTGCCAACGGTCGTGCCACTAAATCAAACACACACAATATGAGTTTAACCTTTATGACTTTATCTATACCATTTGCACTTATTGCAATGCCTTTTGTACCATACACCTTTAGCTTTTCAAGAACAGGTTGAAGTATCATTTCCAATTTTGGCTTTACTGGTCCTAGCCATATTCCTGCCAGTATAAGATTTGAAACGTTCATTCTTAAAGCTGGAGGCAAGCTTGTTAAGGCTAGCATTACTGGCCAAATACTTTGCCCTATACAAGAAAGCAAAATAAATAAATTAAAATGCACATCTGCATTGTTTGTCTAAATGTAGGATAGCAATGCTAACATTTACAGGTCATGCATAAACAAGTGCTTAAAACTATAAAAACTTACCACACGACTTAAACAGTGGCACTCCATCTGCATTCAGAATAAGACCTATGTGTTCTGCAAATTGATCCTCAAGTGTCACTTTCTGCTTATATTGTTCAAACCTTGCTCCATCAGAAATATCAGCTATGACTCCAGGTATTGCTGGTTTATATACATGATTATGGATAGTACTCCAGTTTTCTGAATAAGGAACAAAAGGTTGCATAAAATAGGCCTATTGTAGTATGTAACTTCAATCAACACAAACCTTCAACAATGCTCTTAAGGCGTGATTCAAAACTGAGTAGCGTGAAGTAACACACTTGTGTTGATGCAGTTTTACACTCGTGTTTGAGACATCCTTTCATTGCATCTTCAATCTCACCATAGCAAGTTGAACAATAGTATGTGTTAACTGTCTCCATACATCCAAACATATTTTTCAGAAGGTACAGTGATTTAGGGCTTAGATTTGGCTTTGGGCAATGAATTGATACTAAGTCTAGTAATTGCTTTGTAGCAACATCAGTTAGTTTATTTGCTAAACAGAATCTGTATATTGACAGCCAGCTAGCTTGAGTAGTAAGAGGGGCACCAGGATACAAAGGATCCGAAGGTAGTCCTGCAGGGAACACATACAGTGTGTGATGGAAAATGATATAGTTTTATTGTCACAATGCTCTTATAAATACTGTATATTTGTAACATGTCCCACAATGCCTTCTTACCCTTCATTTTCATATTCAAATGTTGACTTGTGCTGTTCACTATACAGGGTTTACAGTCTTTGGAACTTCCAGCGGCATAAGATACAGGGTCTGAGCTACATTCCTGCATAGTAGGTGCTCTTAAGTCTTCAGCATCAGGTACCTCATCACACAACATGCCTACATCATCTCCCTGCAGAGCATTATTTGCTTCTCTTACACAATTACCAAAATGACTGCTGGTAGAGCTCTCATCACTTTCGATATCAGTATCATCTTCACTCTCCACATCTCTATCCTCATCACTATTTACGGCAGTGGTGGCATGATTGCCCATGCGTGAGCTTCCACCATGTGTAAGCACATCCCAGTCCACATCAGAGTCTTCTACAAACAATAAAAGTTGCAGCATAAGTGGCATTAGGGTGTGACCATGCACCAACACTAATACAAAATAAGACCACGCAAACTCTACACAGATGTTAGAAGTTAAGATAGTATTCAAGCATTTGTGATCTTCCTATTAACAAGTACATACCATTGACAGGCTTAAGCTCATCAGGAATATCAGAAACGTTGTCATCAAGAACATCACTATCCTCGTCACTATTTATGGTAGTGGTGGCATGATTGCCAATGAGTGTAGTTCCACCATGTGCAAGCACATCACAATCCACATCTGAGTCTTCTACAAACAATAAAAAGTTGCAGCATTACTAAGGCAAGTATAGCATTTTGATTGTGACCATGCACAACACTAAGAACGCACATTTAAAAAATAAGAACACACAATCCTATTAATAAGTACATACCATTGACAGGCTCGTGTTCATCAGGAACATCAGGAACGTCGTCATCAAGAACATCACTGACACTAGGTTGACCTGTAGAATGTTGCATTTTAAAAATAAATATGGGTAATTCATATTACTATGCTCCTACTGTTTTGCCAACGTGCTGTACTTTCAGGAATCTGGGAACTGATATCAGTATTGTACAGTTTTCTTTTTGTTATGACTTTTCCTGTGTTGAAGCAAGTGTGATGTATGCATATGATCACCACACTCTTTGAATAATTAACTTCGTTGCGGGTTGCATGACCAAACCCATAAATTACGGTTACATGGCTTACCACAATCCGAAGCCTTGGAAAGCTTGTGTCGTCTAGCAGTTCGCGAGGGGATGGGAATAAGAGGGCTTTGAAGATACTTGTTGTACTTTCCTCTTCGTTTCTGAACTCGAATAACGTCGGCCATCTTTATCTTGTTCAGGGGGGGTTAATTATGACATTCTAACACGTGATTTCATTATCTCCACCTGTGCGTGCCATATGGCAAATAAGAGACAAAGAGAGTTACCTGCGAGACTAAAAGATAAAGCATGGGACGATCCTCCAGCGAAAAAACGTATGTTACTTATTAGTATGAATATTGCATATTTTTTTACTGTGATTCTAAATTTATAGAACGGGTGAAGGTGGTTTGCGTGGAAACGAATAAAACCCACTTTGTCATGACCACTGCACTTGAAAAGGAAGACCGCGATTTTGTAACGGATGAAGATCTTCAAGTGGGAAATGTGTTAGTGTGGACCAAAAACAAAAAGAGAACAACAGTCCGTGTGGTAGCACAAATTGGTAGGCAATTCAGCACATACACATGTACGATCGCAACATATATTTGCCCTGAACTCTTTAGTCTTTTTTTAGCATACATAGTGGCACATTTGGTGGTTGTTATATAGTCTGGATTTGTAATAGAATTTTAACACCTGCCGCTTAATTACGCGTGCGAGGAGTATGACTGTTTTCTGTTTGGCTGATTTTCTGCAGAGCAACCTAAGATGTTTATAGAAGACAGTGCCAGTGGAAGTGATGAAGATGCAAGTGGAAATACGAAAGATGACAAAGAGGCTGGAAATACGAAAGATGACAAAGAGGCAAGTTATAATAAATATTGAACATTTGTATGCATGCTAAAATATTGTAATACTAGTGTGCTCTTTTGTTTGCTTGCAAACTGTATGTGTATGCTTGTGAATGAAGATATATTTGGGTACAATTACAAATGAATTTCCCACTTCAATACCCCCTTCCCCCCAATAAAAAAATCAAAAAAACTAAGGTAATAATAAGCATCACTAGGAATGTGAATTCATGCTCCACACTTGAACACATTCACTGGGACCATTATGTATATAGATGATGATAACATTAGAAAAATTTATACACTGAAAAAGTGTGCATGATGCAGACATTACGGCCACCATGGGGATGGTCTCAACAGGCACAACCATGGAGCAAACAATGTATGGATGCATATGAGGTAACAACTTTTTATATCCCATTGTGTTAGTGATTAAAATTTGTATCTATAAAGAATATGGAGACACAAATTACGAGCAATGAGGTAAGGTATCTGTATTAGTCACATAGCAGTCACATTTTAAAAATAATTTAGAAGATTGACTGTACAGTAAGAAAAGAAAATCTGTCTGAACCAAGAAGTGACAAGAGGAAAGAGTCATATGTAAGTTTACATTATTTTATCTCCCAGTTATCTTCTCCTCTAATGCAACTGTTCTGTATGTATTTATTTTATGTCTGTATTATGCATACATGTATGCCTGTACACATGTATACATATACATTATGTAAGCATGTATGGTTCATTTTGAAATTTTTTTCTCTGTTATGAGAAACAATTTTCAATTATCACATAGGAAAGTATTGTTGTTGATGAGCTGAAACTGATACGGGTGGCAGTGGAAGGCATTCTCACTCATCTGAGAACAAACAGCAACACAGGTATAAGTATTACATATTCTTTATTAATTCAGTTCATCTACTTCCACAACATAATTGAACCAACTTTTATAACATCAGTTCAACCTACTTCTACAACTCAATTTCAACCAGCTTCCATAGCTCAAGTTCAATGTACTTCAACAGTTCCAGTTATATCTCCTTCAAATTCTACAACACTGGCTTGTAGTTCAGATTGCGCACAGCCAGTTGGCCTATGTGGGACCTCCCACCTTCCTGAGTATTTCAGGGCTGTAAGTTACAGCAGTATGTAGCATTACAAGAATTTATATGCATATGTATGTTAACACAGAAAAGTGGTGTAGATTTGCTGAAGGTCAGAGGAACCACTGTTGTGAAGTATGCGTTAGGATTGATGGACGCGTTGTACACTGAGGAAGAATTAAGCACATGTTCATTTGTCCCTGTGGGAAAGTCCACAACTAGTGCAAAGCCACCTCTGTCCCCTACGAGAATGACATTGCTTGAAGGTATATGCTACAGATCATAATCTATACATGCATGTGACATATTGCATATTCTTTGATAGATTGCTTAAAAGAAAGGTTTACCAGCTCCGAGTTACAACATGATGCTGATGCTATGAGACAGTCCTGTAGCCAAAAATGCAGAGATAAATGCAGAAAGAAGTAGCTCTGTACTTGTAAGCATTATCTGTGAACGATGACAATGTACCTGCAATTATGTACTAAAAAAAAATGAAAATGTTATGTGTTAAGAAGGCAAGATCATGTGTCAAAGAGGCAAGATCATGGCAATGATCATGGGTCATGGAGACAAGATCATGGCCATGGTCGTGGGTCAAGATCATGGGTCAAAGACCCATGATCATGGGTCAAGGAGACCAAGATCATGGCCATGATCATGGGTCAAGGAGGCAAGATCATGGCCACAAGGAGACCATGATCATGGGTCAAGGAGACCAAGATCATGGCCATGATCATGGGTCAAGGAGGCAAGATCATGGCCACAAGGAGACCAAGATCATGGGTCAAGGAGACCAAGATCATGGCCATGATCATGGGTCAAGTATGCAAGATCTTGGGCAAGACAGTGTGGAATTTGGCCGCAATAATCCACAGCATCTTGATCTTGGCCATGATCTTGGTCATGTTCTTGGTCAAGATTTTTTCGCTGGGGAGGATGACAGCACCGCTTCTAGCATTGCTGCCGTGCAGACTAAGACGGACCCAGCTCTGGAGGCGATAAAAGAACTCGTTGAACGGCTGGACCGCTTGGAAGGACTTGTGAGCTCTAAAGCAGGAGGCCAAAAATCTGAATCAAAGAAATGGAATGCACGTAAGCGAGATTCAATAGTTTGTTGGAACTGTGGGGGGAAAGGGCATGTTGCTCGCGAATGTGCAACTCCTAAGCAACACGAACAGCAGGAAAACTTCCTCCCCTCCATGCAAAGGGCCAAGCACGAGAGGGGGCCAAGAGGGCCCCTGAATTAACAGTCCCAGCATTGTCCATTGCTTCCGAAATAAGTTACCGTTTGAAAGGATACATAGCATCAATCCCAGTTCAGTTCGTAGTAGATACCGGGGCGTCTGTTTCACTCCTTAGTACAGATGTTTGGCACAAGGTATCAGCTAATAAACACATGGAGCTAAAAGAATGGGGTGGTAGCAGTAGGCTGGTTGGTGTGAATGGATCACCTCTGCATGTACAGGGCATTGTGTTGGTCCACCTGACATTGTCTAAAAACGTGGTGTTTGAAAACAAGTTTCTTGTTGTGGAGGGAATGACTGCTGAGGCAATATTAGGGCTGGACTTTTTGGAAACATTCAAATGCATGATAGATAGTGGGGACAGAAAAATCAGTTTTCCAAATGAGAAACTTGTTCTCCCACTGTTAGATGTGAACCAAAAAGTGAGCAAAACTGTGGGTTTGTTTTTACAAAGGAAACTAACCATCCCAGCAGAAAGTGAGGTTAAAGTCATGGTAGATATTGCATCAGGTGGTGTAGGGGACAATCCTGTAGTAGGCACGTGGTTAGTTGAGAGGGGTCAGACAGGACGCTGTGATGTTTTGGTGGCCCGTGCTGTGGTCTGTCCAACAGGATGTCCCCCTTCGTGTATTCAATCCACATAAGGAAGCAGTGAGACTGTGGAAGGGTTTGGAAATTGCACAGATGGAGCCTTTGGACAAAGACCCACCCATTTCCAGTGATACTCACCTCTTAACAATATCAGCAGTGACTGAGGTATCTCCAAGTGAGCACAAGGTAATGTGGGACATTTTTCCACTATTACTCATCTCAGTAATTCAGAGAAGGAATTGCTGTTTGTGTTACTTATGGAATATGCCGATGTGTTTAGTTTTCACTCTGATTTGGGACGCACAAACCTCACAAAGCATCACATTGACACAGGTGACTCTCAACCCATCCATCAACTGCCCCGTCGTGTCTCCCCAGCCCGCCGCCAGGAAGTGAGACAGCTTCTAACTGAGATGCTGAAAAATGACATCATACAGCCTTCTAACAGTCCATGGTCATCGCCTATTATATTGGTACGTAAAAGGGATGGATCCACACGGTTCTGTATAGATTACAGAAAAGTTAATTCTGTGACTAGAAAGGATGCCTACCCACTACCTCGGGTGGATGACATCTTGGATACATTAGGGGGTTCTAAGTGGTTCAGCACCTTAGATCTTAAAAGTGGGTACTGACAGGTTGAAGTAGATAGCAGCAGTAGGGAGAAAACAGCATTCACCACATCAGAAAGTCTATACGAGTTTAAAGTAATGCCTTTTGGGCTCTGTAATCCGCCTGCCACATTTCAAAGATTGATGAACCGGGTTTTGTGTGATGTGAACTGGGTTGAATGTTTGGTGTATATCGACGATACTGTGGTGATAGGTCGGACCTTTGAACAACACCTATCCAATCTGGATACTGTTTTGTCTCGACTAAGACAGGCAGGCCTTAAACTTCAACCAGCAAAATGTAAGCTGTGTCAAAAAGAAGTACGCTTCTTAGGGCATGTCATATCTGAAAATGGTATTGCAACTGATCCTGAAAAGACTGCAGTAATTGCAACGTGGCCTGTCCCTGAGAGTAAGAAGAATATCCAACAGTTCCTGGGACTTGCTAACTATTACAGAAGATTTATTAAGGATTTTGGAATTACAGCAAAATCATTGCAGCGGCTGTTGGAAAAGAACATTGCATTTGAGTGGACCCAGCAGTGTCAGGGTGCCTTTGATCACTTGCGTAAGTGTTTAATGACAACCCCAATCCTTGCTTTTCCTGATCACTCTAGGCACTTCATGTTGGACACTGATGCAAGTGATACGGGTATTCGTGCAATTTTGTCCCAAGTACAGGACGATAGGGGTGAGGCTGTAATAGCGTATGCAAGTAGATCTCTGAGTCGGCAAGAGCAAAGATATTGTGTCACTCGTCGGGAGTTACTAGCAGTTGTTGAGTTCATTCACCATTTCCGACACTACCTTTTAGGTGTTCACTTTACTCTCCGAACAGACCATGGTTCCCTGGTGTGGATCAAAACTTCAAAGAACCAGAGGGGCAGCTAGCTCGTTGGCTTGAGCGGCTACAGGAGTACACATTTACAGTGGTCCACAGACCTGGTAACCAGCACACGAATGTAGATGCCTTATCCAGGGTGCCATGTAATCAATGTGGTAGAGTTACACATGTGTACAGTCCTGCCCATCTCGCTGCTCAAATTGGCATTGTCTCTCAGGGCCATTGGCTGGAAAGAGAATGTGAAGGAGTGGTGTAGAAAATGCAGAACATGCAGCACAAGGAAAATGGCACCACCTAGTAAAAGGGCACCCCTTCAGACCCTGCAGGCTGGATACCCTTTACAGATTGTAGCAGTGGACATACTTGGCCCCCTTCCGGTGACAGCTCAAGGCAATAAGTATGTACTGGTAGCATGTGATTGTTTTACTAGGTGGGTTGAGGTTTATGCTATTCAGAACCAGGAGGCATTAACTGTGGCCAAAATGTTGGTGGATGAAATGTTCTGTCGCTTTTCTCCCCCTGAGCAGTTACACTCCGATCAAGGAAGGCAATTTGAGGCAGATTTGTTGAAGGAAGTCTGCACCCTGCTTCAGATACACAAAACCCGTACAACGGCCTACCATCCTCATTGTAATGGGTTAGTAGAGAGGTTCAATAGAACATTGTTAGACATCCCGGGAGAAAAAAACGGCGTTATCGCGCGTTATCCCTTCCCACCCACCACACACAACACAAGGCTCCTCCCCCTCCCACCCACCACATTACACAAAGCTCCTCCCCTTCCCACCCACCACACACAACACAATGCTCCTCCCCTTCCCACCCACCACACACAACACAAGGCTCCTCCCCCTCCCACCCACCACATTACACAAAGCTCCTCTCCTTCCCACACACAATACATACATTATCGCTATCATCACCTTTCTGTGGTAGAAGAGGTGGGATGCAACCTTCATTTGACGATAAGACCCTCCTGACCATGATGTGGGAAGAAATTCCGTTGTATACATGGCATGACTTTTTTGGGTCTGGGTTGTTGGGCAGAATGTATACATAGGGATTTGAATCCAGTTCACGACACAGTTCAGACACCTCACAAAGGTATATTCCAAGGTCCTGAAAGGCTAATGCAAGATCCGAAAGATTTGGCTCAGTTCTGTTGGCTTCTAACAATGAATACATAATACCAAGATCAACAACAATCATTACCAACAGAGGCCACATCATTACAACACATCCCTCCTTTCTATTTGTTTCTCCTCCCCTGCCCCTTCCCTCACCATGGATATTATATCCTGCAGTAGTCTTGGCCACTATATGAAGATAGCTCTTTAGAAGGTAAACTAACACATCACAGGCGCTAGACTGCAAGGCATTCAAGCCAAGAGGCTGACATAATTGTACCACGACAGCTCTGAGCACTGCATGAGTGTACTGTTCATCCATTGTAGACTGGGTGTCACTGGTGTGTGCTGATGAGAATGATGTCAGTGTTGCATGGAAATATGATTTAACAGCACATCATTAGGCCATTCATTCCAATGTGATTATAGTAAAGTTTCCCGTCTGGACAATTTCGTTCAATATCCACTCAGGCGGGAAGCTATATTATTCATTTTGTATTTATAATCTACATGAGTACACACTATCCTGTACTGACGGCGTTAACCTAAACGCAGAGTTTTTTTTATTTTTTTATCTTCGTTCCCTACCAAAAATGGCGATTGCCACTGTAATTATTCCATGGACTACTTGGCAAAATTGCAGCACCTCTAGTAGAGGTGCTGCAATGAGCAAACAAGGTACCGTACTGCACGCAGCTACAAGTCTCTAAAAAGGCCAAGTTTTGTCACTAGGTCAGGGTAAGAGGCATATACGATTGTCAAAATATACTGCAGTCCTTGATCTGAGGAAATATATCAGCAGCGGCGTCCCCCCCCCCCCCCCCCCCCCCCCCCCCCCCCCCCCACACACTTTTTGAAGGCTGTATTTATATTCATACAGTTGCACCGACCCCCCCCCCCTCCCCGCCTCCCACTTTTTGACCCCTTCCTGTGCCTCTGCTTCTGCTCAGAACGTACGCAACACAATACGACAGTCGAAATAGAATAAAAACTGTGAGGTTGGTTCTAAATTAATGTGATACTGTGTGCTGAATGACCAAGGAGATAATCAAACAACACTGTTACTGCTCGTTCCCACAGACAGTTAGGCCCCCGCCTGCAAAACAGCAGTACACTAACCGTTTACTTATCCCTTTCGTCGATGTATTCGAAACGAATAAAAAGATATACGGAACCCTCCTAAAACTATACCGATAGTTGCAATTTGGCTGTGATCGAGCAGCGGCGGGTCCAGGGTAGGGGGATATGGAACGCCGTTTGTTTCAAAATTATCGGCATGCGTGTGTGTGTATGCAAATTAGATTTCTAATTTGCATACACGCGCGCGAAGCTTCATCGATGTACAAACCACCGCGCGCGCGTGTATGCAAATCTAATTTGCATACACGCGCGCGAAGCTTCATGCACTCACGTCATGCGTTTATGCAAATTACCATGAGTACGAGTACGATAGATCTGGTTCCGTTCTACGACCTGCACTTGTGGACTTTTGAAAGACTAGGCGAGACCGTACAACTATGCAACGTTTACTGGCATGGCCATTGGAGGATTTCGATAAAACGGATGAGATAGTGACCCAGCTGTAGGGTAGATTAGGTAGTGATCGGCATGCGCGATAGCGTAGGTAGTGTTCGGCATCCATGAGTTATTATTTAAAGGGAACGTAGTTGCTTTTAACTATACTTACTGCTCCTAAGACAACCCAGAAGGATGGTTTTTAACCTGTTTTGAAATATTGAAATGTCTTCTTTGAGGCTCTGTATTGTGTTGAAAGTGCGGTTGCCGAACACTCCCTACTGCCGACCACTCCTCACATTACCCTATCTCATCATCGACGAAGTTGAAGTGCTGATACCGATCCTACGGGACGAGCGATCACCTGACCTAAATACCCTTATCGAGTTGCACGCTGCCTTGTTCCAGCTACTGGCACTGTGGGAGGCAAAGTTGGCCACCCTAGATGGGTCACGTGCACATCATCATGTGAACCGCCAAGGACTTGGTCGGGTCCAGGGAGACGTCGAAAGTACATCAACGTTGAGCTGGTACGTACATACGTACGTGTATCGCGTACACATCGCTCGTGTTGCGTAAGTAGTTGAGGAGGCGTCCTGCATGCACACTAAGCTTGAAACCTGGTAGTTTAGAGGGGAAAACAAAAACCCGGTTGCAACAGGGTTATTAATATTAATAATTACAAAAGTATGGTCGGTCAAGGTGAATGTCCTGTCGATTAAGGACCGCTAGAACATTTAAGCAGTGCATAATTTATTAGCACGTTTAGAGATAATGTGTGGGCCGTCGTTCGCTTATTATGGCAATTGTGTTAACTCTATAAAATAACAACCGTTGAGGTTGCTTAACGCTGTAATATATATACCGTACACACGTTTATAGCTGCTGCCTTTCTCCCTCTATGTTTCAGCTTGAACTTCTGAGAGAGATGAAACTGTCCTGTGCTGACGCTCTCTTAGTGTCTCGTTCAACATTGTGGCGTCACTTAAAGGAACTGAAAGTCATGCCTACATTTTCTGACATAACAGATGCTGACCTTGATGCAGTGGTAGAAGCTATTCAACACAGCTCTCCAAGGAGCGGTGCCGTTATGGTATGGGGTGAACTGAAGAGTTATGGTGTCAGCGTATCGAGGCGACGTGTGAGAGAGTCGCTGGTACGTGTTAATCCCACTGGCGTCGAGCTACGTGCTTCTACCTCTGTAATTCGCCGTGCTTACAGCGTACCATGTTCCAATGCCCTGTGGCACATTGACGGACTTCACTGCCTTATACGATGGAGGATTGTTATCCACGGTGGCATCGACGGATACTCAAGGCAGGTTGTCTACCTTGGTGCGTCCAACAATAACAAGAGCGAGACTGTACTTCAGCTTTTTCTGGAAGCCACCAGAGCCTATAGGTGGCCGTCTCGCGTTAGGTCGGGGAGAACATTGAAGTGGCAAGGTGCATGACCAGCACCAGAGGGCTTGGACGACACAGTCATCTCTCTGGTTCAAGTGTTCACAACCAAAGGACAGAGAGGGGTTGTGGAGAGACACGTTTCGATGCGTTTTTCACCTTTACTACTCCCTGTTCTATGAGATGGAAACTTGCAATTCATTGTCTCCCATCAGCGAAACTGACCTGTTCTGCTTACATTATGTGTTCATTCCTCGTATCAATGCGCAGTTGAAAACATTTGCACAGGCCTGGAACAACCACCCCATGTGTACTGGACAGGGATTGTCCCCTATGCAAATGTGGATGAGGGGCTTGATTGTTTCCCACATTCAAGAGCCTGTATCAGACGACTACAGGGTTGACGAAGGACACAGTGCTAATCCTTTTGACGAGTGATCGGTCAGTGTTCCAGCCGTTCCCAATCAGTTAAACCACGACCAACTGCAGTACCTCGCTCTACAGCGTGATCCTTTGAAACCTAGCAGCTACCACAGTTTTGACCTCTACTTGGCTGTCAAAGAAGAAGTTGAATGGATGATCTCAATTTGAGCAAACAGCATGTTTATGTGTTGCATTCCGAAACTAGATGAGATCAGATTAATAATTTGCTTCTTAAATATGAGCACAGTTATTGCATAAAATACACATTGCAACTTTAACAAATACAATAATGTCCTCACTCCTAAAACGTGTACAATCCCAATGAAAATGTATTGAAATACTTTCCATATTTAATTAACTCATCACAGGTACAATTCAAATTCAAGAAAAAACATTGTTTCATGCTGGTCCAAGTATTGGTGTGGCTTCTTGGCTCAAGTAGTGCCAAATCCTTGTCCACAACAAATTGCGCAGTCTATTTTGTGCTGAACAGTTGTTATGTCAGTCAATGAGACCGGTAGATACAATGTGGGTCCACATGTTGAGGAATGTGGCAGCCGATCGTCACAATCTTGGTCAAAACAAATTTCTGGCCGATTTTGAAGTCCAGCAGGAGGAATCTCTGAGGCACCTAATACAAATAACAACAACTTGCTAAGATCAATCCACACTGAACTGTCGTCAATTGTGGCCAATCGTCCATCTGCATAAAGATTTGTTTGGGGTAAAAGAAAAACAGCATTCACATTTCAGTGGTTGCTGTACCTTTCATGTTCAAGACGTACTCTGACCACGCCACAATAACTGCTTCCTCAATTCCCCGTGCAGTGGTACCAGACTGTGACCAGTTAATTTCAAACAGTGTTAACATAGCCTGTGCTGTTAACTCAGTTGCACGTTGAGCAAACAGTGATTTAATGGTGACTGCATGTTTCTTCATAAAATTTAAGTCTCCAAACCGCTCTGAAATTGATCCAATTCTGCTTTTGAGGAATAGATGATGAAATGCTTAGCTAAATCCACTGCAATTTTATTCTTATCATCAATTTGAAAGGTTGATGAAGGTGGAGCAACCCCGACATCAAACCGATAGATGCAAGAGGCATTTTAAAAATACACAAGAGCATCTCAATGTATCAAAATATATATAATTCAATTAGCATCTTGAAAATCGTATCCAACCGGACTTTATGCATACCTTCTTAGCTTTATCCTTATAATCTTCACTGGGTATTTCATTGAGTATCTTTGTATCCATGGTCTGATCCAAAAAATAAGACAATACAGCTTGGGAGAGAAAGTGTGGAAGAGACCCTCCGCATATCAGAGCAAGTGCAACACACACACCAAAAGTATGGAATTCATTATGATTCAACGCATATGTATTGTGAGTTAGAATTCTGCAATTATCCGGCCAAGTGAAAAGAAAACCATTAAACTGTAAATTCTTCCAAAGCAATTCAAAGTATTCACGAACAGGACCACCGCTGTCAATAGCTTCCTCCCCATCAAACTTAACAGCATTGCACATAAACCCTTCTTGACTGAAAGCCGTTTTGGTGTCACTCCAAATATGCTTACGCCAAATTTTTAGTGTCTGCCGACCTCCAGTAGAATTCAGATGTGCAATGGCGTGATCACGCAATAACTGTTCAAACGTGTTTGAACTCATTTGACTAATAAAAAAGAAAAACAATACTTTTGCAATGCATATAAATTGTAACAGACTGCTTAAAATACAATAATCAAAACAAGTACGTACCCAAATTGTATGCTGTCATCAGTTCCATCATTGGTGCAGTGCTCGTCACTACTGTCACAAGGTTTATGTATATGTACTGTAATGCAACACAATAATTGTCATGCATGTAACATACTTTAGTTAACTTACTCGTAGCTGGATTGACACACAGATGATGCTTTGGAACTGGAAGGTACACAAGAAGAGGTTTAAACAATTCGCAATGACACTGATGACCTTGCAGTTGATGGGGAATGATCAGAGCCAAGAAAACGTGATGTGTTAGAATTCAAACGTGGTTGACATAACACACTGATGGAAAACTTCAAGACATTTAGAAAGTAGGAGTGAAGGGTACGGAGGCCATAAATGCTTTCATGGGGCACACAGTGCTGTCAGGAATCAACAACTGTTTCAGTTGTGGGAAGAGTGACAAACAATCACAATCACTTTTTATGAGTCCTGATAAGGATGTAATGGTTATAGGACTCATCCAGAATGGTATATGTTCTAGAGAGGAATTCCATATTTTCTATCTGCAAATGTATAGTCACTTGTACTTTCAAAACTGATTACCCCACTTGTGGGATCAAGTACTGTATCTGCAAAAACTGAAAAGACAAGTTCAGTGCTTAGCCAAGGTACACATATGTGATGCTGCTGTTCATATGTCGCAATAGGATCTTGCAGTCTCAATGAAAGCTCCAGAATGTTAGATGAATTAGACACTAAAAAGTGGATGACAATGTAGGAACGAACAATTCATTGGAACAAAATTAGAGTGATGAGAAGATATATGGTTGTATTGAATCTTTGATATGGGATAGCATTAATCTCTGACAGATGGTAAGAGCATGGGTCATTCAATTAGCTAGTGACCAGAAAATGTGACTAAGAAGAGCAAGTGATTTTTATGGATGCAGAGACTCCTTGTTATGTAGAAGGTGTTAAGCCAGCAACTTTATTGTACATACTGTGGGCTAGAATTCAAACTCGGCTAGAACAGAACGTTGCAGGATTAGATACAAATACTGGAATGTATTCATGTAAGCACATGTATTACTTTAAAGCTGGCACCACTTTTAAGATGGATTCACTGATTAACTGCAGATCAAAATAGGCGGAGATTCGGTGGACATACTTTTAATTTCAGCATTTGACTGATGCTACACCCAATTCTGTTGAGATTACATGTATTGTAGCACTATTTTCTGATCAGGACTCATGTCAATCTGAAGATCTCAACAAGTAGCAGGCATTGAAGTTACAAGTTGGAGGTGAAATTGGGAATACAACATTTTATTTTGCACAAGATTTATTAATTTATATGTTTCAGAGGCAGTTCTTCTTGTGTGACAATTTTAAGTTCTTTGTGAAATACAAGGAATGTCTGGCACAAGTGGTAAAAAGATTCTGTTTTCATCATATTAGCATCATGATTATGTGCAAGTTAATGCATAGGTCATGATTTTTGCGGTGTGTTATGATGCAGGGGCTGATTTACGGGGGGGGGGGGGGGGGGGGGGGGGGGGGGGGGGGGTCTAAAGACCCACCTTTGGCCCCAAGTAATGAAAATTAAGTACATGCGTGATTAATGAAATTAGTTATCTAACCGCGAAATGAAGTGTACTACAGGATGTAAGCGTATCAATGCAATGAATCTCAGATCCTTTTTCTCAGGAAACAGGTAGATCTAAGTAAACTAAAATTCTGTCTGCCAAGCATATAAAATTAAACGCTCTATACACATGTGTATTTGTATGTCATTTAGATCAGCTGTTGTTCACGGTGAGGCTTCAGGTACTGTTCAGATGCAGTTGCACTGGCTCACAGTGTTGTAATTGAAGAGACTTGTCAAGCTACGAACTCCATTGGTCAAATACACCTGCAGTTAATGCTAGCCAGTATTACCGACTAACATTAACTATTCCTATGCTGGACCATTTAAATACTGAGCTTGTCAATCGTTTTGAAGAAGCAGCAGCAGCAGGCATTGTTGGTGAGTTAGCACAAATTCTATTTCCTGAATTGTTCAGTTCCTGTGTTCAGCGTAATTCAAGTCATTTCAAAGAGGTTTTACAGCTATTTAAGGATGACCTTCCATCAGCTAAGGCATTACATACTGAGCTGGATTTATGGCAAACGAAATGGAGAATGAAACTGTCAAAGCAAAATAGCTTACAAAGGCGCTAAGGTTTGCTGACAAGGATTACTTTCCAAACATTTGTAATCCTTGTCATATTGACTACTCTGCCAGTAACTAGTTGTGAGT
The DNA here is from genome assembly GCA_013339895.1 of Ephydatia muelleri. Classification (NCBI taxonomy): domain Eukaryota; kingdom Metazoa; phylum Porifera; class Demospongiae; order Spongillida; family Spongillidae; genus Ephydatia; species Ephydatia muelleri. The sequence goes on from JABACO010000003.1 coordinate 3,767,266, forward strand.
GTGAAAGGACAACTAGCATGCTATACTAAAACTCCTGACGACATCACTTCGAAGCACTATGGGTAACGACAGATTAAACGGTTTGGCATTAATGCTGATTAATAGAGATGTAAAGCTGATTCCAGATGCGGTGGTTGAAGGGTTTTCTCGTCGTAATCCACGCAGGCTTTTGTTCATTAACCCTTTTTCAGAATAGCGCGCCCAAAGGTGATACTTGATGCCGTCAATACTAAGTCATTTTAGAACAGTATCACTGTCAAAAGTACATTCATTTTCATGCTACATGTAAATAAATGGAAAAGTAAAAAAACGGACCAGATCCCCTAAGGGAGGAGCACGCCCTCCCGTACCCTCCCCCATTGTGAATATGATATTTAGACCCTCCCTTCCCGAAATCGTGGATCCGCCCCTGTGATGCATGATGAGATCAAATCTTTATGGTATAAACAATTGCATCACTATGCTATAATCACAGCAGATTTATCAAAGCTGGGGAGGATTTGAAGACAGCTAAGACATTCAATAATGTCATTCATCAACCTTTTCTTTCCTTCTATACCTGTCTCAGGTGTGATACAGATATCATAAAGCTTATTAGTATGTCTTTATATATATCCATGGGGTTTTTTTGTTGAGATTATTGTTCTGTTGAAAGAGGGTTGTCATAAGCTGGATTGCCAAGCTGTTTTGTTCTGTGAAGCATTAGCTACTAAACAAGAATGCCAACATTGAACTAGAGATCTTCTAGAAAAGGTAGCATCATGTTGAGAGACCACACCAACAACCTCAACAAGAATACTGGGAACAGGCCCGAGTTCATCATGCACATTCAAGAACATATGGCTACCACTTTGCAATGATTTTGTTTGTTTGTGTACTATGTAACTTTTTCGCACGTGTGTGTACGATAAGCCTGATGCTACCAATATTTTAGTCCGGGAACGAGGCACTGAAAAGATAGTGCCAGAATTTGTACGAAGTCCATCTAATATACCTTTTTGAGCCAATAATACACACTAGAAAAAAGTGTATTTTTTGTTCGGGACACTCTTACCCTCACGAATTCTGACTGATGCAGTATCAGAATGGAAGCCCGTTCAAAACTATTAATAGCACTAATCATTGTGTAGAGTTGAACTGTACAGAAAATATCTATTTTTTAGAAACATAGCTATTCTGACGAATTGCCCAAAATCTGTGTTCAACAAAATAGGCATAAAAAGTACTCAATTATCAGGGAACCAGGTATAAAATAGATGCAAAGAAACCGGCTTGAAGTTGTGTTCTTCAATTTTGGTTCACATTTCTTATTCAGAATATGTGCATGCTTCATTGTGTAATCTCATGCAGTAGATGACTCTTGTATCGCTAAAAAACCTACTTTTCATTTATTATCAGATCATGCTATTTTTGGATGTACAGAATTTATAATTTTTCTTTGCACATATCAATCTGAACCTGCGGCAGCAGGTTCAATATAGGATTGATTGAGGATTGATGAATATCATTAAAAACTTCACTCGCGTCTGGAGGGACAACGGAGAAACGGATCGCGTATCTCTTTGTCGCGATGGAACGAGAACTCAAAGATCTACAGTTCTACGTTTGTTCCGTGTCATAAAACGGTGTGCTGTTAGAGAAACAAACGAATTCCTTTTTCTCCTGCCCAGTCCCAAAATAATTCTTGGTCGTCGTCTTCTTCTTCTTCTTCTTCTTCCTTAGAAAGGTATAACTCGAGCTACGAACGGTGTTGAAGAACGGCAATAGCACCAATATATTTGGAATTCACCTGCACGGTGCCCTTTATGGTCATATAGACATCTAGAAAGACTACAGCGAGAAGTACCTCATGCGGTAGCAAGTTCTGTATAGGATATGAAGTTATTATTTGGTTTATTGTTGATTAATGAAGTTATTTTACAGCCCGACCTGCACGAAATTTATTTGGTGTTCCTATCGCAGTTTAATACTTTGGCTAGTGAAGTTAAATGCCTTCGCGTAATCGAAAGAAGAGATCTAAGCAACGAGCAGAATACCTTCAAAAGCAAGACGATATTTTATCACAGCAAAACAAGGCTAAAGCCCGAGCGCGCTACAAGGCCGATCCCGAAAAGAAGAAGGCCTCTGTACGCGACAGCTACAAGGCCGATCCCGAAAAAAAGAAGGCCTTTGTACGCGACAGCTACAAGGCCGATCCCGAAAAGAAGAAGGCCTCTGTACGCGACAGCTACAACGCAGATATTGAATCTAAGCAATCTGCTAAAAGGCAGCGATATCAAGAGGACCTCGAGGAGAACCGTGCTGCTAAAAGGCAGCGATATCAAGAGGACGTCGAGGAGAACCGTGCTGCTAAAAAGCAGCGGTATCAAGAGGACGTCGAGGAGAACCGCGCAGTCCGCGCTGCTAAAAGGCAGAAATACGAGGACAATTCAGCTGCCATTAAGGCATCTGAAAGGAATCGGTATTGGAATGACCCCGCTGTCCGATTGGCTAAACGTGCTGCCGAGAGGAAGCGGTATCGCAGGGGTCACCGAACTACCACTACCACCCAAAGGTATGTCATGGCATGTTGTATTGCACTAGCATTAAAAAGCTATAGGAAGATGTGCATGCAACATGTGTACAGCACGCATGTAAGGAAGCTGCACAAAACCATTCACTTCACATGTACAGCATGCATGGTGACCCAACTGTTGTGTACAGTACATGTAGTCCTTTCTCCTTTGTGACCTGTCTATTGAATATTGGGGTGTCATCCTTAATCTGATGTACAAAAAGGCTTCCTTATCTGATGTACTACAGCTTTAACTGTGTATGAATGAGCACTGAAAATTACTGCAACCATATCCTTCTCCCATATAGCTACTCCTTGTATGAACCCAAATCTCATGCACTAATGGAGTATAATGGTGGTCTTGAAAAAGCTATTCTTAGGGATAGTGAGCTTCTAAGTGAAGTAAATGATGCCTTTTGTAAGTCTCATCCCATTGCTAGCTCAAAAGGTTGTTACAAGATCCGCCCGTGCAGCAGTAAGTATGATTGGTGCAGATGCATTAGTCGGAGGACGAAGAACATCCTCCAACTCCTCTTCCCTTTACGCAGCCACCGCTGCTAGATACATTGCTGCCCCCTTACTGTCCGCCGCCAGCAGCAGCTGCAGCACTGCCCCTGCCGAGCAGAGCTGGCCCACCGCTGCCCCCACCGCCAACAGCAGAGCTGCCCCCACCTCCAGCAGCAGAAGCAGGAGCACCCTCGCTACCAGCCCCACCACCGGCACCAGTATTGGCACCAGTGCCCCCACCACCACTTTGCCTGCTGCCACCCTGGCTGCCACCACCACCAGCATGGCTCCCATGGCCAGAACCAGGCCGCCGCAGCCATAGAAGAGGCTGGGGGAGACAAAGAGGACAAGGCGGAACCGTACAGAACATTAAGAACTCATATACATATAATTTCTATTATTAAATTTTTTAACCTCCCTCCCTTCAAAAATTAAAAATTAATTTGTGACCACTTGAAATAGGCCTATATTTAGCACACTAACGTTGTAACAGTACATGCCTGAGTAATGGGCTAAATATAGGCCTATTTCAATTTTCCAGTCAAATTTCTGTCACTCTTGTTTCTGTGCTTTTTACACCACCATTGGTCAATCCTATATACCAACAACTTTCTCGTTAGAGAATGTTTTTATTTACTTGTTTTATTTATAATAGCAACTGTAAAGCAGCAAGAAAATCCAAAATTTTACCAGCTTATGAATGAGCACCATGCTGATGTGAACACAGATAGGCATTCTATATTTATACATAATATCAGTCATTTTGATCTTAAAAGCGCGTCGCAATGTCCCTGGTGATGGTAACTGTTTGTTTACTGCAATTTGTGACCAATTGCTGAAAGAGTAGGTCATGAGGAAACGTCATCACATTTTAAGACAG
>JABACO010000003.1:3772206-3844706 GCA_013339895.1 Ephydatia muelleri
CCTCCCTCCATCTCTCCCTCCCTCCACACTTACCTCATCAGGTCAGTGCCATTCACCATTGCCCCTCTGGAGTGCAACACACCTGTGTTCTCCTAAGCTGCTGCTCTGTGTACGGGTCTGCACTCATTCCAAACTGCCGCATCCACACTGGTACCCCTGGGGAGGAGGGAGGGAGGGAAGGTATCAGCAGAGGTGGAGATATCAGTGGAGGTGTAGGTGGAGGTATCAGTGGAGGTATAGGTATCAGTGGAGGTGGAGGTATCAGTGGAGGTGGCGGTATCAGTGGAGGTGGAGGTATCAGTGGAGGTGGAGGTATCAGAGGAGGTGGAGATATCAGTGGAGGTGGAGATGGAGGTATCAGTGGAGGTGGAGATATCAGTGGAGGTGGAGATGGAGGTATCAGTGGAGGTGTAGGTATCAGTGGAGGTGGAGGTATCAATGGAAGTGGAGGTTTCAGTGAAGGTGGAGGTATCAGTGGAGGTGTAGGTATCAGTGGAGGTGTAGGTATCAGTGGAGGTGTAGGTATCAGTGGAGGTGTAGGTATCAGTGGAGGTGGAGAGATCAGTGGAGGTGGAGGTGTAGGTATCAGTGGAGGTGTAGGTATCAGTGGAGGTGGAGGTATCAGTGGAGGTGGAGGTATCAGTGGAGGTGGAGGTATCAGTGGAGGTGTAGGTATCAGTGGAGGTGTAGGTATCAGTGGAGGTGGAGGTATCAGTGGAGGTGGAGGTATCAGTGGAGGTGGAGGTATCAGTGGAGGTGGAGGTATCAGTGGAGGTGGAGGTATCAGTGGAGGTGGAGGTATCAGTGGAGATGTAGGTATCAGTGGAGATGGAGGTATCAGTGGAGGTGGAGATATCAGTGGAGGTAGAGATATCAGTGCAGGTGGAGATATCAGTGGAGGTGGAGGTATCAGTGGAGGTGTAGATATCAGTGGAGGTGGAGGTATCAGTAGAGGTGGAGGTATCAGTGGATGTATCAGTGGAGGTGGAGGTATCAGTGGAGGTGGTGGGGAGGGGAGGTATCAGTGGAAGTGGTGGAGGGGAGGGAAGGGGAGGTATCAGTGGAGGTGGTGGAGAGGGGAGGGAAGGGGAGGTATCAGTGGAGGTGGGGAGAGGGGAGGGAAGAGGAGGTATCATTGAAAGTGGGAGGGGAGGGATTACAAACAGCTCACTTGCTACACAAGAGGTTCACCATGTCCACACTCCCCACAGCTGTGGCGTAGTGAAGCAATGAGTTCTGGTCCCCATCACTCACCATTAGTAGGCATCTGTGTTGTTGATAAGGTAACTTGTGGGCTTGACCCCACTGTGTGTATGTGTGTGTGTGCGTGGGTGTGTCTCCCGTACTATGCACTGGACTATCCCTCTATGGTACGTGTGTGTTCCAGTCATTGGAACTATGTATCGAGATGCTATCTGCATGAAGATTGGTGCAGGGAGGGAGGGGAAAAGAGAAAAGTTCATTATTCAAAGAGCAATACAACTCAATTACTAGTGTGTGACATGTTTCAGATTTGTTCAATGTTACATCTTTTAAGATGATAGGCCAAACTTGTTTTGTACAGGAAAGATCTATGACATCCAACACTTGTGCATCTGAATCTCTCACCAGTATGAATTCTGCAATGGGCCTTCAATGTACATAGGTATGTAAATGATCTTTGACAGAAGCATTTGTACATCTTCTCCTGGTTATGAGTGAGCATATGTGCCTTCAAATTTCCTCTTAGTGAAAATGCCTTTCCACATTGTTCACACTGATGTGGTTTCTCTCCAGTGTGGGTGAGCATGTGACGTTTCAGATTTCTCTGCAGTGAAAATGCCTTTCCACATTGTTCACACTGGTGTGGTTTCTCTCCAGTGTGGGTGAGCATGTGACATTTCAGAGTATACTGCAGTGAAAATGCCTTTCCACATTGTTCACACTGATGTGGTTTCTCTCCAGTGTGGGTGAGCATGTGACATTTCAGAGTATTCTGCAGTGAAAATGCCTTTCCACATTGTTCACACTGATGTGGTTTCTCTCCAGTGTGGGTGAGCATGTGACATTTCAGTTTTCTCTGCAGTGGAAATGCCTTTCCACATTGTTCACACTGATGTGGTCTCTCTCCAGTATGAGTGAGCATGTGAAGTTTCAGATGTTGCTGCCGTGAAAATGCTTTTCCACATTGTTCACACTGATGTGGTCTCTCTCCAGTGTGTGTGAGCATGTGAAGTTTCTTATGCTGCGGAAATTTGAAAGAACATTGGTTAGACTGCATTTTAAATAAGGACTGATAGTTGCATCCAATGATGGATTGTCACAAGTAAAGGTCTAATTTTGTGCAACTGGATCTAGTGCCTATTATAAAACATTGCTAATTCATACTATTTTTTTCAAACCTGTTATGGCAAACCTACAAATTTAATAACTAGTAATTTACAATTAAATGAAGATTAAAAATTGGCTCAAGTTGGGCAACCAAAATTAAAGAATGTACAACAAGCTCATTAGCCAGTGCCACCTGCTACATGTATTGTAGCGCAGTGCAATTGTGCAGCTGAACCCATTGTAATTGCAAGTGTGTGAAATAAAAACGGAGACAATTTATTATACACTTATTTCACGCGAATTGAAAGGGTATAGGATGCGATGCTGGAGACGTCGTTTTTGGATTGTAGAAAGATCTCTAGTTCAACGTTGGCACGGACACAATTTAGTGCAGCTTGTTCCAGTTTCACGCGGGTCCCACATTTAGGGCCTCGGTAACTGCTACGGCAGCCGGTTCCAGCCGGGGCAATAGTGTAGCTACTTTTAGACACAAAAAAACAACACCGGGAGGTGGGGAGCTTGTCTGGGGACCCGACTGATGGTTGCACGATGATAGACCAGTAATCAGCGCACCCATTGGCCTCTATATAAAAACAGAGGGTTGTCCTTTAGTTTAATGGCCCCCCTTCTTAATATTAATCCAAATCAATTAACAAGTAATTAACAAACTGCGCGTTAAATACCACCTTTTCAAATAGGCTTATCATAACTATGGCAACCATTTTAAAACGGGTTGCCATAGTTTTTATGACATGCGTATCTGGGTTTGTACCCCTACACATACACCCATACACAAATACACCCAAACACACACATGTATAACACATACTCCCATACACAAATACACCCATACACACAATAACACATACACCCATACACAAATACACACAGTACACCCATACACACACATGTATAACACATACACCCATACACACACATGTATAACAAATAGGCCTACACCCATACAGACATACTCATAACCACGATGTTGCATACACACACACCTACACAGATGCATGCTCACATACACAAGAATAGACACACACACACACTAACTATATATGAAATGCGGTGTTAAAGGTCGACACATACACACAAACGCACCTCTGGACACCTGCCCTGATACATATACCGTGCAAGAGTACTAGTAACTCATAACTATAGCAACCAATAAATGTAACAAGTACATTACCCCCTCATGATTGAATGAAATAGAAGGTTTTAATAATGGAGTAGTGCAACATAACTGATTAGCTATACAGGGTAATTGCGTGCGATGTGCTTCAAGATATTCTCAAATGCAATGGGCCCTCCAAATCGTTTCCTCCACATACAGTCAGGGAGATAGGTTTCAAATAGAGCAGAGTTCGTCACTTTCTCCTCTCACATCATCCACTTGCAGCAGCTCCACTCTCTTAATCCCAACAAAATACCCAATGTCCATCCAACGGGATGATAAGCCTATGGTTAACGCGCAGCTCGTTAATTGATTTGGATTAATATTAAGAAGGGGGCCACTAAACTAAAGGACAACCAAACAGAGACAATACCTATCCCACGCAAACAAAATGAAAGGGTATAGATAGAAAGGATGGGATGCTGCCACATGCTGGAGACGTCATTTTGGATAACCACGTGCTATGACGTACGCGGGGTACAAATTTCCAGTACTAACGGTTTGCACGTGAAATAAATATCAATTGACTTACCTGAAAGTGACGGTCAGTCATGAGTATCTTTCCAGAGCTGTAGAGTAGATATCGATGCGACGAACTACTCGTAGAAGAAAGCACAGGTGTATAAATGTGGCTTCGAATAATAGAAGTGGTTATCTAAATATGACGTCACTGTTAATAATACATGTTGACAAGTGCAATGTATCTGAAAGGCAAGTTCAACAAAGCCTCCTGAGTTGACAAGAGTAGACTGGAGAACTCCTGTGGTGCCTCTACGTTGCTATGGTGCAACACTGTAGTGGTATTCCCCCTCCTCCTCGCAAAGATCAACAATTTAAAAACTGCAGCCTCAGGACTGTATCCACATGGTGTAAGCTGGCCATATTGTGACCATGGACCATAGCAACTCACAACCAGCTAGCATTCTCATTCCGCATTGGTAAACCTCAGTGGCGGCGCGAGGGTTATCAGCGCCCGGGGGCAGGACAATGTATTAGCGCCCCTAGCCTCTCTACTTCAATAGTTAAGAGCCAAAACAAAGCAGCAGCTAGGGGGTCTGGGGGAGCGCTGTAAGCTCCCCCAGCGGTGTCTGGGGCGGAGCCCCAGAAGCTAACGCATTTTCTTTTCACTTTCATTGCGCCACAGGGCTTTTCGTCTCACCCAAAGACTCGCGCGCATGTTGCACTCCTTGATCCGTGTTCCAAGACGGGTCAGATGAAGCCACCTACAGCCAACAGTCTGAAGCGCTTCCAGGTCAACTTCTGGGGCGGAGCCCCAGAAGCTAACGCATTTTCTTTTCACTTTCATTGCGCCACAGGGCTTTTCGTCTCACCCAAAGACTCGCGCGCATGTTGCACTCCTTGGTCCGTGTTCCAAGACGGGTCAGATGAAGCCACCTACAGCCAACAGTCTGAAGCGCATTTTCTCGAATCGATAGCATTTTTAGCAAATTTGCTACATGTATGTGGCAATGATTGTGGTTAAACTTGTCCGCTCGTTCCTCGTCAAAATTTGTTAGACAACTTATATATATTTTTTAAATGACGGCGCCCCCCTCCTCGATGGGCCCCGGGGGAATATGGCCCCCCCCCCCCCCCCCCCCTTCCGCCGCCACTGGTAAACCTCCTGCTCTAGACCTGTCTGTCACATCATATCACCACTGAATCTTGGGCCTTGCCTGACTTCTCTGACATACAGACAAACAATGGATGCAACAATAATTAGCTGTCTGGATGGTGAGTTTAATGTACGAACGTCCAGCGGGAACACGCGGGAACATACGTTCCCGTGTGGTTCCCGCTGTTCGTGCAATGTTTATAAAAGTGTATGAATGTAATGACCACGTTAGTTATATTTTTTGTTTCATGAAGGAGTGTAGATGTTTCCCCATCAATATTAAGAATGCTATGCTTCAAATAGTTCAGATAAATAGCCTCAAAAGTTGTTACCTGGCGACCGCATTAAAGTTGTCTACGAAAGGTTCCCGGGGAGATGGCTCTCTTTGACCCTCATTTTAATACATGCACAAGACATAGGAGGAGGAACACTACTTTCCCCATTCATACGATGCATTTTCAATGACGTAATTAGATGGTATACTAAATTGAAAAGCAAGGTTTGGTTCCCGTCATCCAGCTGCCTCCGTAACTAAACTAGAATCATGAGTACTATCAACACTAACTTCGTAGCATTGTGATTATGTAAACTTCACAGTGTCTATATCTGCAGATAAACGAATAGATGGGACAGTGCCCGCGAAAAGGGACCTAGTGTATTTATATAAAACGATATAAAATTTTGTTCATATAAAACTGATATAACTTCCGAACGGTACACGCCATTGACTTCCTATTTTCAACACTTCATACTACACCATTTCTCTACGGTAAAATACTTTTTGGGGTCTTGCACTTGCTCCGTGCCTGTATTGCAACGTCCGATACCCCACAAGGTATGAACCCGTCATAACTTTCGGCAGGAGTAATCAAATCGCTTCAAATTCGGTATGTAGATAGAGAGGTCCTATACCTATCTATTTGTTCTGTTCGTTAATTTTTATGCAATCCGTTACGGAGATACAGTTGAACAAACTACGTGCACATTTTCGCGCTCGTTTCGCGCCAATGATTTGGGCAAATTGCGCTCCGCTCAATGTATGGGGAGGCGGGGATTATTACATTGGCGCGAATCAAGCGGGAAAACGTGCACGTAGTTTATTCAACTGTATCTCCGTAACAGATGGCATAAAAATTAACGAACAGAACAAATCGATAGGTATAGGACCTCTCTATCTACATACCGAATTTGAAGCGATTTGATTACTCCTGCCGAAAGTTATGACGGGTTCATACCTTGTGGGGTATCGGACGTTGCAATACAGGCACGGAGCAAGTGCAAGACCCCAAAAAGTATTTTACCGTAGAGAAATGGTGTAGTATGAAGTGTTGAAAATAGGAAGTCAATGGCGTGTACCGTTCGGAAGTTATATCAGTTTTATATGAACAAAATTTTATATCGTTTTATATAAATACACTAGGTCCTGTCACGGTTAATTTGGTCCGCCAGAAATTTTGGTCCCGGACCAAAATTTTCAGGAAATATTGGTCCGCGCGGACCAAAATTTCCTGGAAAAAATTGTCCGAATCGGGAATAAATGGTCCGTGAAGTGATTATTGGGCCACGTGTCCGAAAAAATAGTTGAAGAAAGAAATGGAGAGCGACATTGTGGATGACCTGAGCGACGATCTAATCCGCGACGTCTTTACGTACCTTTCCACAAACAAGTACCCAGAGGCATCCTCCTCTTCTCGGAAGAGAGTGATACGAAAAAAGGCGTTAAAGTTTTTTATTTCCACAAGTGGCGAGCTGATGTACAAGCAGAAGTTAAAAGGAAAGGTACGTATCAACGGTTAATGTATTTGGAGCTACGTGGGAAGCCTAGCATGACGTGGTGGTGCGGTTTGAAACCCACTTTTGAATAGCGTTTATTTTCCATAGGAGCCCACATTTCTTCGCTATGTTCAAAGTCCAGAGGAAAGGAGACTAATTCTGCTAGCCTGTCACGTTCATCCAACTTCAGGCCACATGGGAAGAACTAGGACGCTACATAGGATAAAGGAACGTGTCATGTGGCATGGAATGGTGAAAGATTGCACTGAAATGGTAGGTTACAGTTCAATAATTACATTACACTGCCAGAGGAGCAACCTCAATTTGTGACTGCGACTAGTATAGTAGAGTACGCATTTTAAAAAGTAACCACACTAAAAATTGATTGTCCAACATACTTGCCTTAGATAATGCTTGACATCACTGAAATGTTTAATCAGAAAATGAGGGAAAACTATCATAGTCAGCATTATAACCATATGGTCATATTTTATAGATACGAACATGTGACATTTGCCAGCGAATGAACAGAAAGCTCACTTGTGGCGTGCCTGAACTTCACCCAATTCCCGTGAAATCCCCATGGTACATGATAGGGATTGATTTCATTGGTCCTATTAGCCCACCTGGAGAAGATGGAAGTCAATATATTCTGACAATTAGTGACTATTTCACAAAGTGGGTCGAGGCCATTCCAACACCAGACAAAACAGCAACTACTGTTGCAAACTGCCTTTTTAAGGTATATAGCATGTATGAACTAATGATTTATATGCTGCAATTCATTACACTTTAGTGTTTATATTGCTTAGCATAAGCATTGCCTAGATGTAGGTGCAGAATGTAGCAGCGGTGTATGCACGTATAGGTGTTAGATTCTGATCATTTTCTGTATTGAGTGATTCTATTCACTATGTGTGTATGCATTTGTGTATGTATAAGTTTGGTGTTGCATAAGTGTGATACTGTATGCATGGCTATAATTATGTCACATTATGTATGGCCCTGATGATGTCACATGGGTCCATCAGGTTCTACCACATCTTCTCCTATTCTGTGAGAGAGTATATATTTATTACATTACAAAAGCTTGTGTTATTAAATGCTATTATTTAAAAATTCAGCAAATGTCTGCCATTTTGTGCTGTGCATACATAATCATGTATTCTTGTGCAGATCTTCATGAGAATGGGATTACCCAGAGTTATGCTCTCTGATAATGGTTCAGAGTTTTGCAATAAATTGAATGACAAGCTGGCTGAGATTCTAGGAGTGAAGAGGCGGCTTACAACACCATACCATCCTCAGGTAGGTATCTAAAGCTATACTACATGTCATCAAACCTTGATTAACATTATTCACAGGCAAATGGTCTGGATGAGCGCTACAATCAGACACTGCAAAACATGCTGGCAAAGTTTGTTTCAACCAAACAAACGGTGTGGAGCTCCTACCTAGACACTTGTACTTTTGCATACAATACATCAAGACATGAATCAAGCACCTATACACCATTTCAATTAATGTTTGGTCGTCAAGCAATTCTACCTGTTGATATAGACCTACAGAAGGAATCAGGTGATGAATTGCATCACAAGTATCAAATGTTGAATGATCCAGATATTGTAGCAGTTCAACACAAGCATCAGGTCATTTTGGAAGATGCAAAAAAGCACATTCTTGACGCTCAAAAGAAACAAAAGCAAAAGTATGACTCAAAATGTGCCAAGCCAAATTGCTTTCAAGTAGGAGAGCTAGTGATGAAGAAGAATTTTAGAAGAAAGAAAATGAAAGGTGGTAAACTGCAAGACCGATTTGATGGTCCTCACAGAGTTGTGAAGAAGATGCCACATGGAGTATATGAACTGATCAGCAAAGACGGCACTCTAATTCGAGCTACTGGAGGTCACCTTAAGATGTATCACAGCAATATGCTCCAAGGAAGTATTTCATTTGATGACAAGCAAGCCTCCAGCAAAGTGATATCTGATGATCCATCAACCAGTGGTGTTAAGCCTGATGACACATCCATCTGCAGTGATATTGAATGTTATGACCCATCCACCCCCAGTGATGCTAAGCATGATGGCCTACCCACACCCAGTAATATTGGGTGTGATGACACACTCACCCCCAGTGATGCTGAGCATGATCGCCTACCCACACCCAGTAATATTGGGTGTGATGACACACTCACCCCCAGTGATGCTGAGCATGATCGCCTACCCACACCTAGTAATATTGGGTGTGATGACACACTCACCACCAGTGATGTTGAGCATGATGGCTTAACCACACCCAGTAATACTGGGTGTGATGACACACTCACCACCAGTGATGTTGAGCGTGATGGTTTAACCACACCCAGTGATGTTGGATGTGATGATGACACGCACACCATCAGTCATGCTAAACCTGATGACCAACCCACCACAAGTGATACTGAGCCTAAAGACCTACTCACCCTCAAAGATGCTGAACCTCCTGTCTTGCTATTTTGCTCCTGCAAAACACGTTGTGCTACTAAAAGATGTCTATGCAAGTTAAATCATTCATTCTGTGGACACTATTGCCATCCAGGTAAAAGTTGTTGTAATATGGAAACAGCAAAACCACAAGAAGTTGTAAATTTAAGTGCCAGTGAAGATGATGCCCAAAATGATTCTGTATGGATAAAAGTAGGAGAATCTGTGTTGCATAAGGAGGACAAAGTGGTATTGTCAAATAATGGATGGCTAACGGACAATATAATACATGCAGCTCAACAGCTTCTTAAACAAAGTCATCCTCATATATCTGGCCTTCAAAACCCAATTCTTCAGAAAACAAAAACCTTTGATGTGCAAAGAAACCTAGACTTTGTACAATGCCTAAATATCAAAGACAACCACTGGATAACAGTATCTGCTGCTTCAAGCATTCCAGACACCATAAATGTATATGATAGCTTGAATGGTACATTAACTGAACCTTTGAAACAAATTATTGCAGATTTAATGCATTCTGCGGGAAAGCAAATCACAGTACAGTATGTGAGTGTTCAGTACCAGAAGGGCTCGCAGGACTGTGGCTTATTTGCAATAGCCTTTGCCTGTGAAATTTGTTTTGGCAAAGATCCTTCATCCGTTACGTTTGTCCAATCCACAATGAGACAGCACTTAATAGAGGGACTAGAGCAAGGAAATATTTTGCCATTTCCATCAGCTGTAAGACGACAAAGGTCACAGATGGTGCGTCAAGAGGTGTTTAGAATATTCTGCTCTTGCAGGATGCCTAATGATGGTAGAAAAATGATTCAATGTTCAAAGTGCAGAGAGTGGTATCATTTGAACTGCGTCCGAGTCAGCAGGAAATTTTTGAGACACACTGTGCCGTGGTTCTGTGGTTGTAAATAAGCTGATCAGTTTAGTACTCAACGTTATCTATTGTACTCTGGTTTTATATTATACTCTGGTTTCATATTCTGTTATTACTCTGGTTTGGTGTGAAGAATGTATTCAATTACTTGCATGTACTTGCATTGACCAAGACAGACCCCATTATTTCCGGTAAAACTCACGGCTGGAAATTTTGGTCCATACATATATACGCCAGTTAACGGACCAATATTTCCAACACGGACCATTATTTCCGGTAATATCGGTCCGGCCGGACCAAGATTCGTTGGAAATTTTGGTCCGCCCGGACCCAAATTTTCAGGACCAAAATTCCGGTGACAGTCCCTTTTCGCGGGCACTGTCCCAGATATTGGAATAAACAAATGCACGTTACACCATGGTGCCAAGACAAGAAATGCGTATAAGAAAACTGCAGTCTGGTTCATTTTGCATTCTGACAATGATAGGCATGGCAGCTAGTACCACGTAGAGAAATGTGCCCACAGATAACAACAATTGAGCCTTGTGACACATTTGAGCATGTCGTACAGAAGTAGTGAGCATTGTGTCGTTTCCCCTGGGCTGCACAAACATAACATTTACGACGTGCCCCTTCCTTTGACCCTATATTTTTCTTGTACTTGGGCAAAGTCAACAAACATTTCAGAGGGTGGGCTTCAAAAGGGACAACAGGAATTGATGGTTCCGCAGCAATGGGCTCATCTGACATTCTCCTCCGTGACACTAATTCATAACCATCAAACTTGTTGCAAATGAGAGACAGAGCAAGGTCGTTTGCAAAGTCCTCAACACTCTTAGCATCAACTCTGCGTTCATAGTTATAGGCCAACATTGCATCAATAACTGTGATTCCAACGAAAGTAGCAGCCAATCTGTGCCACCATGTTTGGGTGCCCCAGGCATCCTCAATGTTTAGCAGCCCTTGCCTCAGATGGTTGTGTACATCGATTTTTGAAGATGCACTGAAGTATTGTGAGACAAGTTGTGGTCGTGGAATTTCAGTGGTGATAATATCTCCTTCCTTACTGTACCTGTGTTTTTTATGTGGTTCACCAGGTTGCGTTGTACCACACGTTGAGACAAATGATTTAATGGTTTTGTCCTTCCAACCAAGTGAGGTTGCAGTTGTCAATTATAGTAGTCAAACTGATGTGGTCCCCTTTATGACGGTATTTACAGGCATCGTTTAGGTATTCCTTAGGAAACTCTCAAGATGCAGTCTTCACGACTCCAGTAAAGAGTAATCCACACTTTTTCAACTCTATAGCCGTGGTTACTGAGGAAAATGCTGAGTCAGCAACAATAATCCGTCCAGTCTCATGCCATGGTTCACTTAGTCTTAAAGTTTGAGCAGTATATATACCTGCAGGTAAGTATGACCACTTCTTCTTCGACTCTGCCTCTTTTCCTTCACATATTTCTATACGCAGCATAATTCCTACTAAACTGTCTGCTACACACTTTATTTCAGCCCCAACACCTTTGGGCTTCTGGATGATATTCGTCAGATGTGGGATACCATCAGCTGTTCTATCCTGCTTTCTGCTAATCCAACTAGACATCAGCTCATCTTCTACAATCATGTGTGATGGGTTGATGACTTGCTGTCGTCTATTGTTCAAAGCATCCATGAACGGTCGTATGGGAGACCAGGGATCATTGCAGTCCTCATCTCCGAAGGACAGACACTGAAGAATGTCCTCAAACCTGCGAATCCCCATTCCAAATAGTGTACCAAAGGCTGGAGGCTGAAAAATTCTTCCACTTTCACCGTCCAATTCTTCCATCCAATAGTTACGACGGTTTTTCTCAGAACCAATGCTGATTGCTAAAATCAGTCCCCAAATACGGAAGTATTCAAATTTACTTAGAGGTTTTCGCTTCATTTCAGCCAAACCAGCATTAGTCTTCTCGATCCAGAAAGCGGCTACAACCATCGGGAACATGGCACAAAAATACTCTAATGGACTCCTTTGTTCAACAGGGTTATCAAAGGTCCAGATAAAATCGAGGTTACGTTTTGCGCCATCATAGTAGTCGATCTGAATTCCTTTCGTCTCAACTAGCCACTCGGTGCCATGTGGTCTTAGCTGGCTCAACCCCGGTTCTTCCAGATCGCCTTGCCGCCCTTCAGAATAGTCCATACTATCACCCGCTTCTTCGTCTATTGAATTCTCCTAATCAGTGCTTTCCTCAACTGCTTCCACTGAAGTAAATAGATCGTCTAGTTCCAATGACAGTGCTGAAAGGATGGAGATATCATCGCATTCGTTCCATTTAACCCTTTAGTTTTCGCATACGACCGACACCCACACATTCGATAACACTCCCGTGGAGCTCAGTTTTTGCTGCCCATGGACCAAATACGTCCCCAGCCCGTCTATTGCCCAGCACATTGACTGCCTTGGCCTTGACTAGATCACCAACTTTCAATCCCGGCGCCATTTTCTACCGTGTGCGGTTAGCGATTGCTTCTCTAATTAAAAAGTAAATCCAATTAATACACAGTGGCTATATACATGTACATGGTTCCCGTTCGGGAACCTTTGTTCCCGCTGGGTTCCCGCAAAATACACAAAAAGGTTCCATTACAACTTCGGATCGATTTCCATATATTAGTTGTATGTTTTCGCATATAAGATTTGTGGATTAACAAAAGCATGGTGGAAATAGTAAATGCGGGAACTTTGCGGGAATTAACGCTGCGCGTTCGTACGTTAACATTGGACACACAAATCAGAAGGTTTGATGGCCTCACTTCAGGCCTACTTTAGCTCTTGCTGCCCATCTCTTGACTATTGTCACAATTCCTGATGAGGTTGCATATA
The DNA here is from genome assembly GCA_013339895.1 of Ephydatia muelleri. NCBI lineage: Eukaryota > Metazoa > Porifera > Demospongiae > Spongillida > Spongillidae > Ephydatia > Ephydatia muelleri. The sequence goes on from JABACO010000003.1 coordinate 3,785,308, forward strand.
TTTACATAGTACAGTGTGAACTAGATGCATGACAAACCCTAATCCGTTCCCCTTCACCTTTCAAGTGATGCTAAAAAGCAATCATCTTAGGGCTGTCTCGAGTACATGGTTGTCAACATAATAATAATTTTAGAATTAACATTAATGCACCTAAATTTATAAAGGGTACTGAAATGTACAGTATACTTAATTAAAATACTTCTTGATTCTCAACATTAACCTGTGTTGGAGGAATGTGCCACTCCTACTCAAAGTTGTCATAATTTATCTGCTGCTTATATGTCCAATGAGGTACATCAGCCACATCATTTTTTTCACCAGACATTACTCTCTGAGCACGTCCAATGAACTGGGCTAATTTTATAGGCTTGCGTATGTTTGTACGGATCGCTGCTTTACTGGTGGATGGTCAAATCCTTCCAGCAGCATATTCACAATAATGACGATCCTTGTACCATTCTTGATATCTTGCACGGCCTCTTTATGCAACACACACACACATACACATGAACACACACATACACACACACACACCACCACCAAAGAGGGGCCTAGAGAAGTTGGTCGAAGTCCTCACTGACGACAGGTAAGAATGGAAAATATCATACTTTGTGCCAGTGTTATACATATGTGATGGCTAATGTGTGTAGAGTGTGGGCATAGAATTTGTGTGTGATGTGTGTGTGTGTGTGTGATGTATGTGTGTGTGCGCATGTGAGCGTGTCGGTTTGTGTGTGCATGTGTGATGTGTGTGTGCATGTATGCGTGCATGTGTGTGTGCTTATGAGACTTTAACATGCGTATATTCATAAACTGGGCATGTTAGCTCCACACATTAGAAAAATGGGATCTAATTGCCTTCAATTTTGATAATGTCCTCTATTATGCGCTACAATTGTGCTGTGCACCTTTGTTGCAGATATACTCGAAGGTTGAAGAGATCAAAAGTCTTCAGAGGGATGCTTACTAGAACTGCAGAACTGCTTCACTCAGTACCTGATGATGAGCTCCACTCCCTTTCCCACAAGCTGGAACCCAAGATGGTGGTCCACAATCGTCCACCAATCTCAGCTCCACCACACCCAACTTCTCCTTCTTCAAGCCCAACAGCAAACACCTGTCCACCACCACACTTAGGTCGTGATGATGTCATCAACACAAACATAGAGGAAAGGAACGAGACGAAATGGCAGCACATCCGGCAACTCAATGCTTCACAAGATTGTCAATCTCTTACCCCTCTTAGAATCAGCAAAATTATGTCATTATTACATCTCCATTTCAACCTTTGTATTTTAACACTCATTTCATTATTGAAGTGTCGATTTGTATTTGCTTCTTTTATCAACTAACTCACGCATAAAACAGCCCATTTGAATTTTTGGACAGGATTCAAAATTTGGGTCTTGCATTCCAGGGTTTACCCAACAATGACAGAGTTAACCCTGGCGTACGTTAACCTCACTATTCACATTGATCTACCTTGGCGTAAGCATAGATAATAGGTTATTATCTATGGCGAAAGAGAAGTACCAAATTACATTACAACAACATGTATTAGTGTAAACGTAAACATACTCCCGCCTTTTTAAAGAAACTTTCACTGTGTGTGTTCTTTTAGAGATTGGTTGTTGTTTCGTTGTAAAATAAGTTGCGGCTTGTAGTACATCATAATTGCTACAAATGATAAACCGCGGCTACACTTAAATTGTTTGTAATGACAGCCAAATGAGCCACCATCTCATCTATGCAGATAAGAAAGTTAGAAGGTCAGGACACATCAAGAAATTGTGGACATTTGTGTACATAACTCAGTTTAGATTTGTGATACAAAAATTCTGATTTCACCATTAAACTCACCACATTTACATCAGCTATACTTACATCTATTGTTTATCTCAGAAAAGTCAAACAAGGCCAAGATTCTGTGGTGATATGATGTGACAGACAGGTCTAGAGCAGGAGGTTTACCTATGCGGAATGAAAATGCTAGCTGGTTGTGAGTTGCTATGGTCCAAGGTCACAATATTGCCAGCTTACACCATGTGGACTCAGTCCTGAGGCTGCAGGTTTTGAATTGTACAGTATACATCATATTTCTTGATCCTCAACCTCAACCTTGTTGGAGGAATGAGTCCCTCCTACTCAAAATTGTCATAATTTATCTGCTGCTTATACGTCCAATGAGGTACATCAGCCACATCATTTTTTTCACCAGACATTACTCTCTGAGCACGTCCAATGAACTGGGCTAATTTTATAGGCTTGCGTATGTTTGTACGGATCGCTGCTTTACTGGTGGATGGTCAAATCCTTCCAGCAGCATCTTCACAATAATGACGATCCTTGTACCATTCTTGATATCTTGCACGGCCTCTTTATGCAACACACACACACATACACATGAACACACACAAATACACACACACAAACACACACACACAAACACACACACACAAACACACACACAACACACACTCACACCACCACCAACTAGGGGCCTCTAGAGAAGTTGGTCAATGTTCTCACTGACGACAGGTAAGAAAAGAATAAATCATACTGTGTGCCAGTGTTATACATATGTGATGGCTTATGTGTGCAGAATGTGGGCATGGAATTTGTGTGTGATGGGTGGTGTGTATGCGTACGTGTGTACATGTGTGATGTGGTTGTGCATGTGTGTGCATGTGTGTGTGTGTGCTTATGAGACTTTACATGCATACATACTGTACGTCTAATATTCCATCACCTAATGGGCACAGAAGACAGTATGTCAGAGTTCAGTAGTGATCCAGAAGAAGAATCACAGGTGAACAAGACACCAGAAAAGGCCAATGAAGCTGATGACACTGACCAAGTGGGCAACATGGTGGATGGCACACCACACACAGCTGGGGTGTGTCACGGAAATTTCGGTCCACTGAAAAATTTTGGTCCCGGACCAATATTTTCAGAAAATTTTGGACCGGTCGGACCAATTTTATCTGAAAAAAAAGGTCCATGTCCAGAAAAAAAGGTCCAGAGATTTATTTCATATGTCCACGTGGTTGATATCAGTTTGCGAGTGATGGCGGAGATTGAAGAAACAGTTGATGATGGTTCTGATTGTGATGATCTTGTCGAGGAGGCTTAGTGTCGAAGAAGTATCCTGAATGTGTCAGTGAGACCAAAAAGAGGGTGATACGAAGGAAAGCGGCGAAGTTGACAATATCTGTTGAAGGAGAGCTATTGTATAAGCACAAGCAGGGAAAGGAAAAGGTAAGTTGCGTTTAATTAATACTGCCATTATCGTTTTTGATATTTTTGGTAGTGACATGTATGTATCCAATAAAGTAGCCATCTTTTACGCAGCAGGAAGTGCTGTTGCGTTACATCCAGAGTTTGGAAGAGCGCCAGAAGATCCTACTGGCATGTCACATTGATTCCACTTCTGGTCACATGGGTAAGACCAGGACACTGTACAGGATCAAGGAACGATTCATGTGGCATGGCATGGTTAAAGACGTTGTTAGCTTGGTGAGCTCCTTATAATTATTTAACTGCATGGTACTCCGTTATTTTTTTATACCACAAATTCAATCCTGGTTCAGTTATATTTCTGCAGCTATCAAAATGTGATGTGTGTCAACGCATGAACAGAAAGCTAACTACTGGAGTGCCTGAGCTTCATCCCATTCCAGTTAAAGCCCCCTGGTACATGGTTGGCATTGATTTCATTGGCCCTCTGAGCTCAGTTGCAAAGGACGGAAGTCGCTACATCCTCACTATCAGTGATTACTTCACAAAGTGGGTTGAGGTGGTACCTACAGTCAACAAAATGGCATCTACAGTGGCAAGTTCACTGTTTTAGGTCAGCATGTGTACCAATTATTTATTTGTGCATGTAGCTGTTTGTACATGTAGCTGTGCATGGCTTTACTAGTTCTTTTAGTTTGATAATTTTTGTGGTACAAAGCATGCTCTTACCATGCAACTGATAATATGTTTTGGTGTTCTCCAAATATTTATGGTCATGTCCTTACTTTAACTACAGATCTTTATGCGAATGGGACTACCACGTGTGTTGCTTTCAGACAATGGCAGCGAGTTCTGTAATGCACTGAATGACCAACTTTCAGAGATGCTAGGAATTAAGAGGAGGCTAACTACACCTTACCACCCTCAGGTTTGTTCCATGAATGTCATTGTGTACCGGCTGTAGTATACATATAAAAATGCGTGCATACAAACTGATGTCATCTGATCTCTCTCAACTCCGACTTGTAGGCCAATGGTCTTGATGAGCGCTTCAATCAGACGCTTCAAAACATGCTGGTGAAATATTTGTCTTCAAAGAAGGATATGTGGAGTCACTACCTAGACACTTGTGCTTTCGCATATAACACTTCCCGACACGACTCTACAAAATACACACCATTCATGTTAATGTTTGGTCACCGAGCAACCCTTCCAATTGATGTGGAGCTTGAGCAGCAATGTTCTGAAGATCTCTGCAAGACATATTGGGAACTTGAAGAACATCCCTATCCTGCTGTATTTTCAGAACATGCACGCATATTGGAAGAGGCCAAAGGCAATATTATCGCTGCACAGTTGAGGCAGAAAGAAGCATATGATAAAAAGCACTGCAAACCGGGCCAATTTCTGTGTAACCAGTTAGTATTGCTGAGAAACTTCTCCTGTAAAAAGGTCAAGGGCGGAAAACTTACAGAAAGATTTCTTGGGCCATACACAATCATAAATGTGCTGCAAAATGGTGTATATGAGATACGCAATGAAGAAGGCAAGACTACTCGTGCTACTGGCAGCCACTTAAAAATGTACATGTCAAGTGATGCATGTTGTATGGAAGATGAAGATGAAGATCAAAGTTCCTCACAAGGAGATTGTGTAAGTAAAATTTTAGTGTGTAAATATCATACAATTAAGAGATACTTGTCAGTCTGCAGCTGATGTATGTTTACAAATACATGGGTGTATGCAACTAAAGGTTACTCCTTCTGGTACTCTGGCAAGCCCTCATTCTTCTGAAGATGATTCAGATTGTCACAAAGGAGGCCAATCTAAAGGTTTGTCTTGTATATACTTTTTCACTTTCTTAGAATATAAGACTTGGTATATTTTCAATTGACCATTCATCACCCTGTAATCGTGCCCATCAAAATGACTGTGTTGAAGTCGGTGGCATTGACAGTGGTGCACTGTACTGGAGGATTGTTCAGTTTCTGTTAAACGAGATACCATTCGTAAGGTAAATTACTTTGTGTATAGCAGAGGAATGTACTACCTATATAGTACAAACTGCTCATTTTGATTTGGATTGCACTCTGCATTATGTGTGTAAACTGATGATTTACCATTTATTTTCCAACAGAGAAAGTGCCCTTTCACATGCGAAATGAAAAAACAAGTAGTGGGTGGTGAATGGCTGACTGATGACCATATGTTCTATGCACAAGAGCTTCTCAGAATGCAGTTCCCCACATTGATGGATGGCAGAGCACTCTTCTAGCTCAGAACAATGGATATCTTCCTATAGTGTCGGATTCCCACTGGGTAACGTCAGCACGACTTGGCGGTACAGTCACTCTTTGTGACTGCCGTAAGGTTGGAAGTCATATCTCTTCAACCTTAACCCATCAGTTATGCCAGGTGTACAGAACATCAATATGTGATAGTGCGGGGAATTCATAGCTGTGAATGTTGCTACCGTTCAAAAGCAGCGTGGCAGTGATGATTGTGGGGTTTTTGCAATAGCATTTGCATTGCATGCTGCCCTGGGTCACTGCAAAGAAGAAATTGAGTTTGACCAGGCTACTATGCGAGACCACCTCTTAAAGTGCTACACTACAAGAAACTTCACTCCTTTTCCTACCAAGAAAGTGAAAAGAGCCCATCATACCCTCATCATGAATATAGATGTGTTTTGTAGCTGTCAGATGCCTGACACCTATGGGGATATGGTGCAGTGTGGTCTTTGCAAACAGTGGTTTCACATCAAGTGTGTTGGCCTCCACTTACTTCCATCAAGTGCAGAAGAATGGAATTGTTCACTCTGTACATAAATCTTGGTGTGTTAATGAACTTTACCTGAGTATTTATATACAATGAGTTGCACAACTGAACTACTACAATTAAGCAGACACATCAGGGCCAATTGCTACTGTGTGGCCTTGATAGAAAACGCCAAACAGTTTTGGTTGGTCTACCATCAGAGTACATATGCATAGGTCCTATTAAAATACATCGATACGAGAGCATCAGTGATTATACATTTATATTCACCTACCACTCAATCCCGTCGATGAAGTCAAGAGAATGACATGTATGTACTACAGCGATTACGAAGGAGATGGTGGTGAACTTCATTATAGACTTAGAAAACAACGTCCGGACCTAAAATTTCAGGGCGGACCGTATTTTTCGAAATTATCGGTCCGGGCGGGACCAAAATTTTCAGCGAAAATTTCCGTCTGGGACCAAATATTTCAGGACCAAAATTCCAGTGACAGATACAAAAGCAACTACAGATGATGGGCATGAAGCAAGTGATAGGTCGCTGCAGCTGAATTTGGAGCAGCGTGTGAACGATGGATCAGGAGTTGAATACAGGACAAGGAGTGGAAGAACTGTAAAGGATGCCGAAGCGATACAACGACTACGTCAAAGTTTGAAATCTGAACTTCTAAAGAGGGGAATTGTAATAATATTAATAGTTAGCTAGTGTGTGCACGTGATTCTCTCATGGTGGTTTCTTGTGAATTGTATGTGTAGCCGAATAGCAAGAGTAACCTACCTAGTCAAATCGGGCGCGCACGCTTAACATTACAACTAAACGAAAAGTTGGTTAGAGTCGGCTAAGTCTTTGGTTTGGAAACACATAATCAAATGCATTGGTATCTTAGAACTCCTACGTTTGGTCCTAGAATAGTGTACAAAAGTTCTCGAAGTTGGTACATGGAAATTTTTCGGTATTTTAACATATAAAAAGGTCCACATCATTGTAAGTACCATAATGGTACTTAAAACAATAACATTACTAGACAGAGGAGAATAAAGGCCATATATTCACATACTCACCTATTCAATTTTTAATACCAGAAATCAAATACAATTTAGGAAACATAAATGATAATAATCAGATAATTTTCACTTTAAGTTAGTACACATTATTCAAACTTCATCATTTTAATTTTTTGTCTTGAATTTCAAGTATTATGAGTTACAAAACTGTTTTGAAAAAAACTAATACATCATTTCCATAGCCCATGTCATAATCCCAAACCACTGTGCATAAGAAGCTAGTAATAGCACCAAACATTGTGTAGAAAGTTGAACTGTACAGAAATTATCTATTTTTGAGAAACGTAGCTTTCAAAATATTTCAAAATCTGAGGTTTGACAAAATGGCGTATAAAGTACTCTATTTTCACGGAACCAGTGTTAAACTTGCAAGTTTCTCTAATTTTGGGTGTCTGTGCAGATTAGTTCACACACTTGCAATTACAATGGGTTCAGCTGCACAATTGCACTGCGCTACAATACATGTAGCACATGGCACTGGCTAATGAATTTGTTCATTCGTTACTTATGGTTCCCCAACTCGATCCAATTTTGAATCTTCATTTAGTTGTTATTTCATTTGTAGAAGCTTTGCCATGTCATTTCTTTGTCAAAAGGTTACACCTATGTGTGACGTTTCCATGTTTATGTTGAAACTGATGCACAATTCAGCTTTCTTACTACAAGCATGTAGGAAATTCCTATCCCTGTTTTTTCAACCAACCATTTCTCGTCTGTTTCAACTATCTTTAATTTGTAGTCCTTATTTAAAAGCAGCAGCAAAATGCAGTCTAACCAATGTTCTTTCAAATTTCCGCAGCATAAGAAATGTCATATGCTCATCCACACTGGAGAGAGACCACATCAGTGTGAACAATGTGGAAAGGCATTTTCGCAGCAGAGAAATCTGAAATGTCACATGCTCACCCACACTGGAGAGAGACCACATCAATGTGAACAATGTGGAAAGGCATTATCACAGCAGAAAAATCTGAAATGTCATATGTTTACCCACATTGGAGAGAGACCACATCAATGTGAACAATGTGGAAAGGCATTTTCACGGCAGCAACATCTAAAATGTCACATGCTCACCCACATTGGAGAGAGACTACATCAGTGTGAACAATGTGGAATGGCATTTTCACAGCAGAGAAATCTTAAGCGTCACATGCTCACCCATACTGGAGAGAGACCCCTTAGTGTGAACAATGTGGAAAGGCATTTACACAGCAGAGAAATCTTAAGCATCACATGCTCACCCACACTGGAGAGAGACCACATCAACGTGAACAATGCGGAAAGGCATTTTCACAGCAGCGAAATCTGAAATTTCACATGCTCATCCACACTGGAGAGAGACCACATCAATTTGAACAATGTGGTAAAGCATTTTTACAAAGAAGTAAGTTGAAGGCACATATGCTCAATCATTACCCGGAGAAAAAGTACAAATGCTTCTGTCAAAGATCATTTACATATCTATGTACATTGAAGGCCCATTGCAGAATTCATACTGGCGAGAGGTTCAGATGCACAAGTGTTGGATGTCGTAGATCTTTCCTGTACAAGAGAAGTTTGGCCTATCATCTTAAAAGATGTAACATTGAACAAAACTGAAACATGTCATACACCAGTAATTGAGTTGTATTGCTCTTTGAATAAAGGAAGCTATTTTGTTCTCCTTCCCTCTTAGTATACAAACTCATTATTTATACTCATCGTCCTGCATTTATAATGTTCGCTATTATAGCATGGAAATAATACACACTCTACTCTCCCTGTTGCATGTAACATTGCACTGAAATATTTGTATAGTTTATATGCTTTCTACCTGCTATGTAGTGATGATGGCATGAAAATTAGAGTGCAGGTGCCGTAATATATTATAATCATTTTCATGCTTACATACCTTTTAATTAACTCTTTCATTCATAGATTCATTTTGCACTTCTTGTTTTGATTATCAACTGTCGCACATTAATTACATGTGCTAACACTTATGCAGTTATAAGTAACCTGTAATTTGATTACTCAATCCACTTTGACATTTTGGACAGGTCTAAAATAAACGATTTAGCACCTACTGGATGGAAGCAATGCTTAATCTTTACAAACAAAGCTATCAAATAAAAATTGTCCATACATCAAGTTGATGAATGACTGGTGTCATCAACACACACGTAGAACAATGGAACGAAACCAAATGGCAGCACATTTGGCAACTCAATGCGTCATTTGGCAACTAAATGCGTCACAAGATTGTCATTCTCTTAATACATGTATAAATAGATTCAGCTTAATTATGTACCTATTACATCTTTTTAACACTGTAATGGAGTCCTGATTTTGAATATTTGATATTTCGCTATTCTCAACTGTCTGTACACTGTAATAGTTGGACGTACAAGTTCACAATTAGGAACCATGCCAATAGAAAAGTAACACTTTCGTTAAAATGCATGGCTAATTAAATATTCAGCACCTTACAACTCCATGATACATGTAGATACTCCGATTCTCAGTGCATAAGAAGCAATGAGTAGAGGACATCAGAGTACCAAATACTTTGAAATATTGAAAAAACATGCGTTAGGTCCCTTTTTGTACAAATGATCCCTAATAATGCATCAGTAATGTTCTAATAATGTCCATTCTTAATAATGAATTAATAATGTATAATAAAAGATTTAATAATGTATCAGCAATGTTCTAATAGTATCTATTCTTAGATAGGACAAGGACCTGGTTAAGTGGGTGGAGCTAGACACCCAGATGTTTGCCATGGAGCCTCCCAAAGCCAGTGCCTCCTCCCCATCCTTTGCCGAGAGTGGGGAACTGGTCCAGAATGCGGCCGTTGTGAGCCCTGTGGCCACGCCCCCTGACCCAAACATCATCACCACCACCATCTCCCTCCCCACCTCCCACACCCCCAATGGGGAGTGGGGGGCTGTCCCAGGAGAACTCGGACCCATCAGTGACCCCTCACAAGCCATGTTCTGCAACTGTCCCCCTGATCCAGTTTTACCCAGAACCATGGGCCTCCAGAACCTGAAGAGATTGCAGATGGCAGCTGTGTATAGTGTGTGTATGTGTGTGTATAGATATTTTAATGTGCACACACTTGTGTGGATGTATGTGTGTGCATGTGTATGTGAGTGTGTGTATGTGTATGTGAGTGTGTGTACGTGTGAATTGTTTGCACTAGTGTGTGTGGTATAGATATCACAATGTATGTGCGTCAGAGTGTGTGCAAGGATCAGTGTTCACAGATGTGTACGTGGAGGTCCTCAGACTTTTCTTCTCTCTGTCTCCTCCCCAGGTTCAAGGAGGTGTGGACTTGTCAATGTACATGCAAGTGTTGTTGTAGGGGAGGGGAGGGAGGAGGGAGGATGGAGGAGATGGGAGGAGAATGGGAGGAAGAAGGGAGTGAGGGAGGGGGAGGAGAAGGGAGGGAGGGGGAGGAGAAGGGAGGGAGGGGGAGGAGAAGGGAGGGAGGAAAGGGGGAGGGGGAGGAGAAGGGAGGGAGGGGGAGGAGAAGGGAGGGAGGGGGAGGAGAAGGAGGGAGGGGGAGGAGAAGGGAGGGAGGGGGAGGAGAAGGGAGGGAGGGGGAGGAGAAGGAGGGAGGGGAGGAGAAGGGAGGGAGGGGGAGGAGAAGGGAGGGAGGGGGAGGAGAAGGGAGGGAGGGGGAGGAGAAGGGAGGGAGGGGGAGGAGAAGGGAGGGAGGGGGAGGAGGTAAATGGAAGGAGGGGAGGAGAAAGAAGGGAGGGGAGAAGGGAAGGAGGGGCAGAGAAAGGAGGGAGGGGAGAAGGGAAGGAGGGGGAGGAGAAAGGAAGGAGGTGGAGGAGAAGGGAGGGAGGCAGAGGAAAAGGGAGGGAGGGGGAGAAGGGAGAGAGGGGGAGAAGGGAGGGAGGGGGAGAAGGGAGGGAGAGGGAGGAGGGAGGGAGGAAAAGGAGGGAGGGAGGGAGAGAGGAGGGAGGGAGGTTGGAGAGGAGGGAGGAGGGAGAAAAAGGTGGGGGAGGAAACGGGAGAGAAGGAATTGAGTGAGGGGAAGGGAGGAAGTAGAGGGAATAGAAGAAAGAATGCTTGTAATACATGCTGCATTGCAAGATGTGGGGGAAGGAGGAGGATAAGACACTTCATTTTCATTCACACTCTCTCCTCCACCTCCTCCCCCACCTTAGCAATGTCTGGAATTCAAAAACTACAGCTCTGTCATGGCAGTGGTGGTGGCTGGATTGGGATCTACTCCAATCAGACGACTCCACTAGTCATGGGAGGTGAGAGTGACTGTAGTGGAAGATGATGTCATTATCCAAATACCATATTTATCGTCATGCACACACACACACACACACATGAATATGAACATACATCACAGGGTGTTTCAAAATATCATGTTACCCTATTCAAGGAAATGGACTTACTTCTTGAATCAGAGGTAAGTAGCCACTAAATTGAAGGCAGCATGAGTGATTGACTTTCTGCATTATCAGAACAACTGCAAGAGATACAGGGATTGTTTTAGTACCATTCCCACCCCAGCTGTGCCCTACATTGGCATGCTCATGAAGGACCTGTCCTTAACGTGATGGTAACCCTGACTACCTGCTACCTGAGGGGTTGTCTCATCAACGTACACAAGAGACGACAGGTAAGAAAAGAAAATCCCATGCATACTATATGTGTCAGTGTTATACATTTTTTATCGCTTATGTGTGTAGAGTGTGGGGGGCATAAGAATCTGTGTGTGTGAGATGTGTGTGTGTGATTGTGTGTGTGATGTATGTGTGTGCATGTGCTTGTGCGTGCATGTGCTTGTGTGTGCATGTGTATGCATGTGTGTGTGCATGTGTGTGTGCATGTGTGTGTGCATGTGTGTGTGTGTGCCTATCAGACTTTACATGCCTACATAATTATATTCATATACTGGGCATGTTGTAGCTCCACACATTAGAAAAATGGGGTCTAATTGCCTTCAATTGTTTTGATTTTGAAATAATTTGATAATGTCCTCTACTATGTGCTACAATTGTGCTGTGCAGCTTCACCTTTGTTGCAGGTATACTCGAAGGTTGAGGAGATCAAACGTCTTCAGAGGGATGCTTACAACTTCCAGCCTCCTAGAACTGCAGAACTACTTCACTCAGTATACCACCTCACCCCTGATGATGAGCTCCACTCCCTTTCCCGCGAGCTGGAACCCAAGATGGTGGTCCACAGACGTGCCACCAGATCCCGCTCCTCCACCAATCTCAGCTCCACCACACCCAACATCTCCTTCTTCAAGCCCAACAGCAAACACCTATCCACCACCACACTTAGGGCGTGATGATATCATCAACACACACATAGAGCAAAGGAACGAAACAAAAATGGCAGCACATCCGGCAACTCACAGGATTGTCATTCTTAGAATCTGCTGAATGATGTCATTATTACATCATCCATCCTAATAGCCATCCTGGGATTGAACGTCCAGGGTGGGAATAGTGTAAAATCCATGTTGTTCTACCCTGACCATGTTGAAGTATGAATATAATTATTACCTCAACATGGCCAGGGTAGAACCATATCTATTCCCACCCTGGACGCTCAATCCCAGGATGGTTTTTCCACTATTCCCACCCTGGACGCTCAATCCCAGGATGGGTTTTACGCTATTTGCTCTATTCCAGGATGGGTTTTTGTTAAAAACCAGCCTAAAAATCCAGGCTCGACGTTTATAACTTTTCCCCTGTGTACCACTACCCTCTGCTACAGTGTTGCACCATAGCAACGTTTCACGAGCAGCCTAAATGGCAGAGCACCACAGGAGTCCTCCAGTCTTGTCAATACTGTCTCAGGAGGCTTTGTTGAACTTGCCTTTCTACATGTTCTGTATTGCAATTAATGCACATGTCTAACAGTGACGTCATGAATTATTAATCGTTATAAGAAGCCACATTCATACAACTGCTTTCTTCTACGAGTAGTTCGTCGCATCGATATCAACTGTACAGTTCTGGAAAGATACTCATGACCGACCGTCACTTTCAGGTAAGACAGTTAATATGTTTTGTTTTCAAGTACTGGAAATTTTGCTCCCCGCGTACGTCATAGCACGTGGTAATCCAAAAATGACGTCTCCAGCATCCCTTGCTGTTCAAACCCTTTCATTTTGCGTGGGATAAGTGTATAGAATATAGTCTCCGTTTTTATGTACAGGGCCGTCGCCGCCGTACTATAAGTGGTCGGTTGTAGATAATCTCATAATGGCGGATGTGTAGGCGGAGCCGCCCCGGTGAGGTACGGGAGGGGTGCACCCCTCCTCCCCAGCTAGGGGGTATGGGGGGAGCGCTGTAAGGTCCCCCAGCGCGGTCTGGGGCGGAGCCCCTGAAGCCAACGCTTTTTTGCGTTATAAAACCCACCAAAAACTGCGAGTACCTATAGAACTGTTCGACCGCAATTATGAATAAATTATTGCATGTGACATGATTGATTGTTTATTGAGAAAGGCGTCGCCGTTATTGAGTACAGTGGGTGTTCGATTATAAGACCACCCGATTATAAGTCCATAAAGTGCCGCTATCGATGAGATTAAGAAACCACAGTTGTTTACAATGTACTGGGATTGTACCGAAAATCCAGTGCACGCGACATAACTTTTTAAATAACTGCATACGCTCGATCGCAAACGTTTGTATCAATCGATCGATACCACCATATTACAAATCTTTCGTTACATTGCTACAAATTACGAGATTGAGGATGGTGCTGTGCATGCATGGTCGCCGGTCGGCCAATCATCAACGCATTGCATGTGCTTATATAGGTCGGTCTCGCTTGAAATAAAGACCTTTGTACGTTCCTACCCTATACATGCATAGAGACCTGATCCCACATTCACCTGCACACGTGATAACATATTCAACCATAAATGAACAAAATGAAACTAGTATAGGGACCAACATATTTATGGGCTGGTCCCCAAACTAGCACAAGACAGCAATACAAAGTTGTTGTGGTATATGTTCAAGAGAGCTACACTTTACCAGCTATGATCAATTTGCTGTGTGCAGACAACCATAACTGTTTGGCAATGGATAACAGCTGTGGATCGTTGAGCTCACCAGCAATGCAGTGTGCCTGACGTGCAGCCATCAACATTTTTTCACTGAATTCTTTGGTGACAGGAGGCTTCTCCAGGCCATTGTCACCTTCATCATCATCATCATCATCATCATCACCACCACCACCACCATCATCAGGCTGTTCAACTGCAGCTTCATCCAAATCACTACAAATTTTGTCAAGGACTTGCAATTCAATAGATGCTGCAACTTCTTGGTCATCCTCAACGTCTATCCATTTCTCCATCAGCGAGGTGTCCCCTTTCCCCACAGCACTGACTGCATCTAAAATTCCAATTGATTGGAGTGTACCAACAGTGCTGTCAGATTGCAAGTCAAGACTCTTCAGTTGATCACACATTTTTGTTACAATACTATCAGTGGTAGCTTTGCGATAGTCACGGTGTTCACTTGCCACAATGGCTTCATCTGTAACAGGAAGGCAATGAGAGTGCACCCAGCAAGAGACAATAACTGATTGGTCCAATTCATCCCATGCCTTTTTCCAGATGATAGCTGTATCAAGCAGATTTGGAGGTAAGCAGTATTCAAGCCCTCGACATCCAGCTACAATGTGGCTAGCCATTAGGTGCAATTCATCATACTTATCAATGCCTGTCAGTAACCTGTCCAGAACACAATACTTGTAAGTACACTTTACAGCTGAAATGATGCCTTGGTCAAGCGGCTGATACATTGAGGTCAAATTAGGTGGGAAAAACAAAACTGAGACTTGACCCTTAGGATCACCAATGTCTTTGCAATGGCCAGAGAACCCATCTAAAAGGAGAGCCACTTTGGAGTCTGTCCATTTTCGAATGCAGGGTAGGAATACATCATTAAACCAGAATTTAAAGCGTTCTCCATCACTCCATGCATTGGGCTGTGAGGTATATGGAAACGGTGGCCTTTGTTTTTTGAAACAGCGGGGATTTTTTGATGTACCAATCATCAATGGGGCAACTTTACAAGTACCAGTAGCATTGCAACAAAGCACTAAAGTCACTCGATCCTTAGCAGTCAAAGCTTTTGTCCCTCTTCCTTTTTGCCTCACATCAACGTCTGGTAATACATAACTCCGCTTAGGTAACGCTCGGTAAAAAAGCCCCGTTTCGTCCATGTTAAATATATTCTGTAAAGCATAGCCCCCCTCACTAAGTTGAGAACGCAAAACATCCATCTTCTTTTCAGCATCAATCAGACAAATATCTCCCGCTTCACCATGGAGGTGAACACTTGGTGGGACATTAAATCGCTTACGCCATCGCCTAACCCACCCATCTGACGCTTTGAAGTTATGAACATTTCTTAATCTTGCCTCATGGCGAGCACGAGCTTGCAAAGCAGCTAGTGATACGGGTAAAGGCTTGCGGAGTCCCACTGGTGTTCTCACGCGACAAAACCAATCAAATACAGCCTTGTCAATGTCCGCAAATTTGCCAAATTTCGCTACCTTTGAGGTAAGTTGACGTTTATATAGCGCTGCTCTGCAGCGACTAATGTTTAAAACTTGAGTTTTTGATACGCCCAACTGTGCTGCTACCTCCCTCTGGGTCTTTCCTTTATCAAGCATTTGGATGACATCAAGCTTTTTCTGTACATCTAGCACCCTTCTCCCCTTTCTGGTACCTTTAAGAAATTCATTTCTTTGCTCTTCTACTGGGCTGCCAGCGCTGTTCTTCTTTCTCTTTGCCTTTGCCTTAGGCGCAGAGCCAGGCGTCTCCATACTACACACACTGACAAACCCGCCAAAAAAACGCGAATATTTAGAATCAAATATTCATATCATAATCATTGTGGCCTTAATTGCATTTAGGTAAATTCTAACATCGATAGCGGCACTTTATGGTCTTATAATCGGGTGGTCTTATAATCGAACACCCACTGTATGGCTGAACAATCGGATGCGTTTAAGCAGCTTGATGCAGTCGGGAAGTCACGCTATAATGAGAAACTTGGTATGCTAGGCATAACAACAGATCCGTACATGACTCCAAAAGATGCTTGGGACTACAACCCCTCTCGTTGGCCTGACGTGTCGTTTCCCGACATTTGTGTGTATTTCATGCATTCATACTCCTCCGTACACAAAAGATGAATTAAAAGCATACAAAAGTACAGAGGCATGGGCCTATTTCACTGCGGGATATGTAAGCGAAGTTGGATTGCTAAACACAACGCCACAAACGTGTCTTCTTTCTGCTATGGTACACGTTATATATGCATGTGCATTAATTGTTACTTGTGGTATCAGATGCATTCACATTTTAGGTAAAGCATAGCCAGAAGATGACCTCTCCTCCCTTAAGGCCATGGATAGGCGTTCAGTACGATGGCACTGTTATATGTGCTCATTGCAACTGTATGGCAGGTGCTGGGGAAGCCTGTTCCCATGTGGCAGCTTTGCTCTATGCTGTGATGGCAAAGGCTAACCTTACCAAGGAGACTGCCTGCACTTCTGTGAAATGCAGCTGGCTTCAACCATCACACAAATCATTTTCATTTACTTAGGGTTAGGGTTCTACTGGATCCAGGGAATAACTTTTGTACCGATGCATATTCTTTCGTGGGTCATATAAACGGCGCCTGTTCTTTTTTACTTTTGGCATACTCGGAACTGATCTGCAATTAATTAACAAATTAACATGAACATAATAAATGCAACGCTTTGCGAGTTCATGACATACGAAGACGGGTATACGAAGGGTTCAAAACATAATCTCCCAGTGCAGAAACCGTCGTAGAATACACCGAGCGAATTTAAAAAGCATACATGTCTAAAGGAATGAAGCTAGCCTTACACAAACCATACTATATTAAATTAAGTGTTTGAACGATAAGTCACTAAGTTCTTACAGGCCATTCAGCAAAAACACATCTCCCAGTGCGTAATGGTGCGCTACGTACAAATTCAGTAACACAGTACCTCTAATGTGTACACGAAGCAACGTAGCCTTACACAAAGCCTTTGTGCGCCATTTATAATAATTTTTCCCGCGTAACAGAGTTCAAAAGTCAAACAACATCGACTACTGGGAATTTTGTAATGGTTACAACCATTTTTATGACATAAAGGCATAGCAAAAAAATACAGCTTTACTTACAACAAAAACGACGTCACTGTCACGTGACTTAATTGGTAAATATTGCTACAAGCGCGTGACATTTATATATTCATATTGCGGTCGAATAAGGTCTATATTCATTTAGAAAATACGACACTGATACACATAGCCTCTGCATTTCATATTTGGTCCTGCCTGTCTGTCATCAATGAAACAAATGCACGCGACGTAAAAACAATGTCTAAAATCTTCACGCGCATGTATCTGATACATGCGCTATAATGTATGCCATGGATCCGCTACAGTGCAGTACTACGCCATTGTTTTTTAGAGAAGTGCCCAACCCAATGAAGCAACCCCAATAGGCACATACATGTTCACAGACACAACTATAGATGCTTACTGAAGTAACAGTGGGGTAATTTCATGCCAAGTGTACGCAACTTTCTGCATGTCGGTCTCAAATTTCTCCCAAACTTATTTTATGGGTAGGGGGTAATGAGACATGACTAAATACAAAAGGTCACCACCTAGAGGTCTGTGGTCGTGGAGATATTATTGGACATGTTGTGACCTTTTCCTTGGAATCGGTGTTTTTGATGCCATGTATTTTGTGTACCCCTTCACATCTCACAATAAATGTAGCATTAAATAAAAGCTCCTTAATGAAGGTATTATGAGGGATATTTAAACTTTATTAAGTAGATGTAGTGAAATAATTTCTGTCCATCTTCTGTATAATTAGATAACAATTGATCTGCCATACCAAATTCTACTTTTAATAGTCACAAAAACTCTTAAATATGGAGAGTTTATATGCAAAATTTGGAGGTGGGATGGCACTGGGTTTAGGATGTAGCACATGGAAAGATACTGATTCCAGCTGTGGTGGCCTGTCTCCAACCTAACCACTGATGTGCACTGTTTAATGAGTAGTCAGGCGTGGAATCGGGTCGTTGGGTACATGTGGGTACAGGTACAAGGTTTGCGGTAATCTAAGTTGGGTGGGGCACCGTATTACACAGTCCCCATCCCCCCATAGAGTGGTCATTATATGACCACTTCCCCCAAGCATGATGGTCTACCCTAACGATTCAAGGGCACCTCAATCAACACGTTTAACAATAAATAAATTATAATCACTCCATGAAACTATGCTTGATCGGTCCCTAATTAACCTCACATTAGCACTGCCTAGCCGCAGCTACCAGCTTAGCTGAAACGCCACAAAGTTCAGTTAAATCATGTAGGCGGCACTTTTCCAACGACCCAGAGTCTTGATTAGGGAATCTTGCAGGCCACATGATGCTGCCGTGGTTGCTGCGCCAATCCTAAAGCTGTGACCTGAGTACAGCTTGTCGTCTATGCCGGAGACTTGCTTGGCTTGTCGCACCTCATGTACCAGGCGATCCCTGGTTAATGGGCGATGGTCGCTGAACGCGAAGAATGGCCCCGGGCGATAACCCCTGCTGACCATGTAGCTCAAGATTGCTGCCACGGGGCAGAGCGCTACTCCAGTCGTTCCTAGATACACCTTAACCCCTTTACGAAACTGGTCTGTTTTCGATGCTTTGACGGTCACTTCGACGTAGCTTGGTTTTTGGACCTTTACATCTCCGTAGCTGAGATGGACTGCCGGGTCGTACCCAGTGTCGGATGGTACAACCACCTCCCCCGTACAAAGGAAGCCAAAGAAGCTCTTACATGATGCCGCCCATAACATGGTGGAGTCATGCTGCTCGAGCTTGCTGGAGGACGCCCAGTGCTTTCTTAGCTTCTCTAGGATTACCGGGGTTATTGGAAGGCGCGGGTGCGCCTTACCCCCAGGCAATTTCCGAAAACCTTTGACGGTGTATTCCAACTGCTGCATCTCAGAGATTCTGGGGTCTGCCAGGCCCATTGCGATCTGGGTGTACCTTATCCCCGCCAAGTAAGTTTTTGCCATATTCCCCGAAAGCCCCTCGGTATATAGATAAGCCAAAAATAACGATAGCGTTCGCTCCGCCACGGGAAAAGGATTTAAACCCTTAGACGAACAAAATTCAACATAACGCTTGCTCCCAGATTGGTAGGAGTTCCTTGCTGATGCCGCTAGGCCCGCTGAAAAAAATTCGCGAACAACTGCGTCCAGGCGACCGAGGTCCAATCCAGGCGCTCCAAGACCAACAGATTCAGAACCTGTGCTGTGACCTGATAGCGGTGGGCTCCGGGTACCTGTGAATAAAAGTAAGCAAATTCGTTACGGGACAGAGCATCGGCTAAAATGTTCATCTTTCCGGGCAGGTGGAGAACTTCCAGCTCCAAACCATAGATTGCCTTGATAAAAACTAGGCAACGGATCATGTGCATGGACCATGGCTCTTTAGACCGACCGGAGTTCAAGTTCGCTACGGCCGCTTCGTTATCGCAGAAGAC
Source organism: Ephydatia muelleri (assembly GCA_013339895.1). Classification (NCBI taxonomy): domain Eukaryota; kingdom Metazoa; phylum Porifera; class Demospongiae; order Spongillida; family Spongillidae; genus Ephydatia; species Ephydatia muelleri. Next base: position 3,804,962 of record JABACO010000003.1, read on the forward strand.
CCGGATCCGTTTGTTCCTCCACAACTGGCCCCATACAGCACAGGCAAACACCACTGGAAGCGTCTCCTTGGGCGTTATCGATGCGGCCGCGACCTCTGGGGGCCACTCGTAGTGCAGCCATCCCTCAGACTACCAGGCCACGCAACCAATGGACCCTGAAGCGTCGCAGTGCACCACCACGTCTGGCTGGGCCAACTCGAGGTATTTTCCGGCCACCGCTGACATGCCATTCCAGCCTGATAGGAAGTGGTGCCACCACACCAGGTCCGAGCAAAAGGACGAATTTAAACCTATCAGTCTCCGGTTAGACTTGTCACCCCGGAGCAGGTCGATCATCCTGCGCAGGAACGACCTCTCTGGCCGGACGACCTTGCACGCATTCTCGAGCTTCCCCACGAGAGACTTCAGATCCCATGCGGTAGTCACCTTTCTTCCCACCCACGACTGAATGAGAGCCTTCGGGTCCCTGAGTTTCTCCTCTGGTAAGCTCAGTTGTAAGCTACACGAGTCCAGGTTGACACCAAGGAAAACGATCGACGTGGCTGGACCAACTGTTTTATGCTCTGCAAGGGGAACCCCCAGATCGTCGAAAGTTGTGCGCAGTGCCGCCAGGTTGCTAATGCACTCCACCGTATGTGGAGAACTGATGGTGAAGAAATCATCAAGGTAGTGGAGGATATTACTCACCCCTTGCCTCTGACACACCCATCCTAGAGCATCAGCTACCGCATTGAACACCTTCGGAGCCGATCTCAGACCAAATGGAAGAACGGTGTTCATATACGTCGCCCCTTCGAAGCGCATGCCAAGGAGCTCGTGATCGTCGGGATGAACAGGGATTCGACGGTAAGCCTGTTCAATGTCTGCTTTCGCCATCAAGGCTCCTTGACCGAGCCGTAACATCAGCTCGGCTGCCTGATCTACCGTGGCGTACTTCAGAGAGCACAGGCCTGAGTCAATTCCATCGTTCACACTCGCTTCTTCAGGAAATGACAGGTCCAATATCAGTCTCCATTTACCACTAGATCCTTTCGGGATCACTCCGAAACGGCTTACGTGGATCTCATCGGACCATGGTGGAGACTAAGGACCTACAATACGACCTTCGGCGCACTCGTTCAATAGGTAGTCGCGAACCACCTGTGCGTGCTGTCGTACCGAATGCATATTGTCCGCACTACTGCGGCATGGTCAGGGGTAGCTGAAGCCAACTCTAAACCCTTCTCGTAAACTGGATACCAAATACTGTTCATCTGGATGAGTGCGAAGGGCCCTCTCCCACGCTTGCCATCGTAGCGGTGTGTTATTAGCTGCCAAACCTCCCATTGGCCTACGGGTAGTGCTGTTCGCTGGTCTACATTGGTCGAGCGCTAGTAGATCGGCGGTATATTGGTAATGACCTGCAACAGCGATTACACTGCAGATTAAGTACCATGATTGAAATTATACTTATAGCTAACCAAGCGGCAATAATTCAACACCTTCACAACAAATGGCAAGAGCACACTATTAATAATCAAAGTACTACACTTGAGGCCTCTTAGATTGTTGGCCCTGCGAGGGTGGCCCCGGATTTACTCTTTTTCGATGCGATGGGCAGTGCTTCACCGGATGCGCTCCCCCGCATGACAAACGTGATGGTAGCGGCACCACTGGTAGTTGCAGCGCTCATCATTCCATTTTTGGCACACTTCGTTGCTCTCGCAATCGGTAGAGCCGGGGTTAGCTGGGGTGACGCTGCCGCCGGCCCGACTGGTGCACGCCGACAGCACCGCCTCGAGCGTTTTTTCCATTTCTGTTTTTGTGAAAAACGGGCAATCTTTCGCCAAGTGGAAAACTGAGGCACACAGCTCGCATCGTGGTGTGGTGGCCTGGGCTCTTCCGGTGGAATGGACCGCGTACATCGAAGGGTTGATCCAGGACCACTGCCTGTTACCAGAGTTCGCGGCGTGGCAACGGTTATCTGTATCGTACCGCGCCCAGGTCAGTTCCGCAAACTCCCGGCTACTACGTACAATGAGAATCACGTACACGAGCAGTTCGGGAACGGCCTCCGGGTACTTGTGCGACATTACCCCAATGTATACCGCAAAGCACTGGACCAGCGTGTGCACGTCCGTTATTTGCCGCAGTCGTCGTACCACACCTAGAGGGTTGGTCAAACCTTCCTCCGCCCTGAACATCCCGTTCTCTGGGAGAAGGTCCCCCAACTCCACATATTCCCACCTCCACATAACGTACTGCCGATTCTATTGTGACTCCTATTCTCCTCCGATGGCTTCTTAACGGCACGACGGCTTAATAAACGGCATAACGGCTGTTATAACATACCGCCCGACGGTTGTTTTTACGGCACGGCAGCTTAATAAACGGCATCACGGCTGTTATAACATACGGCCCGACGGCTCAATAAAAAACGGCCTAACGGCTGTTCTAACATACAGCCCGACGGCTCAATAAAAAACAGCCTAACGGCTGTTATAACATACGGCCCGACGGCTGTTCTACGGCATGACGGCTGTTATCATACGGCCCGACGGCTTCTTAATGGCGAGCGGCCACAGGCCGTAACGGCTGTACCCCACGGATTTACCAAACCATTATAAGCCGCCTCGATGTCCCTACGCGATGGGACCATGCGATATCATGCAAGCTAGTACTAAAGAGCCAAGGCCCGTCATCCCACAAGTGGGAGAATGAACGCTAGAAAGTATGCCTACCGGAAACAGAGTGACTGCCAGCTTGGCTGGTTCCCACAGGCGCCGTGGACTTCGCACGCTCAGCCTCTATCGCCTGCTTGACCATCTGTGCCACCATCTTTTGAAGCCCAACATCCTGGCTGCCACTGTTCGCCTGGACTAGGCTGCTGCTATCCTCCTGTTGGTTTGACATGATTCTAAAAAATAAAAATCTTCGTTGCTGCCCTGCTGCCGCTACGCCACATGCTTGGTACTAGTAAAGCGCATGCACAATTGCCTTCCCTCATTAACCTTGGTTATCTTGTTAACCCCATTAATATGTCAGCTTTGTGAGGATAGAGAAATGACCTGCTAGGCCCATGTTATTATTTCACCACACCCACTTTATAAAGTTTAAATATCCCTCATAATACTATCATGAAGGAGCGTTTATTTAATGCTAAATTTATACAACGTAAATGCAAATGCAAAGTTGGATCGTGTCTGTTGTTACACTTTACCTGGTGAAAACGAGATTCGGACTGAAGTTACTTAGTCTCGTACCCAGACCCACATCGCAGCTGCAGATGGATTACATCACCGCTACGCGAGTAGTGGGTCTGGTGTCCTGTACAAATTTCTGTCCAGTTATTGCATAATACTTACATTCCAACATCGGGAGGAATGCAATTATGTAATGTATGAATAATATTATATTCAGCAAGAATGCAATTAGTTGTTAATTGTTTAATTAGAAATGTGTGTCATGGAGAATTGCAAGCTGTGTGGTGCAAATACATTGTTGGAGAAAAAGAGCCACTCCCTTCTCAGTACAGAATGTTCCCATATTAAGGAAGCAATTAGCAGTACGCTTAGCAACGAACGTGACTTGGATAGCCGTTAAACTGATAAGGGGAGATACAACTATAACGATGCTTCGCTTTGTGCTATTCCTCGATAGCTCGTCAAATACCCATCGCAGAACGCCGAAACAAAGAGACCCTCCTGTTGGTAAGCTTACAAATGTGTCCCGACCACGGACCACGTCTTCAATGACTCGGAACTGTTCGTCCTTAACTTTGGCATGCCCCAAACGTTCACCCGTCGACGGAATCGCACGTTTTACTTGTACATCATCCATCTCTAGCCTTACCACCATAACTGATAACTTCGATCGATAGTTAGAGTATGCAATTAGCGCATACCTCAAATCTGATTGGTTGCTCCAGGGTCATTCCATGCCAAGTGAGCAGGAGTTGTGACTCACGTCTTCTGATTTTGCTCCAATTTCTCATATATGTTGGTCTTGATATAAAAGTGACTTGTACCATTTATTGAGTTAATAACATTAATGGTTTACGAAATACACGCCACTGAATAATTAATTTTTTCCTGCAACTTTGCCCACTTATATCTTGGCCGCAATACAATGCACAAAGGAGTTATTGGCATCAAATTGAAGGCCATGATCAGTAGAACTGATCTATGATGATTACTTTGGGGTGTGGTTAAAGGGTTAAATTTTTATCAACTTCAAAGCACCTTTTTTAATATAGAGATGCCTTCCCACACTGAAATACAAAAAAAATTTTTACACAAGTGAAGGGACTATCAATGTCAGTACTTTTCTGAAAAAAAAGTTTGTGTATTGATTGTCCCTGAGAACCACACGCTGTTAAACCTGAGGACGCCATTATTTCCTCATCAAAAATCATTGTTGTTTTTATAGTTTCCAAGTGGTATTATGTAACTGTCTTACCACAGCTGCCCACCAGTGGGTTTATCTAGTAGCATGACTCAGCAAATAGTGTTTCCTTATTTAGGCAAGAGCGTGCGTTTTTTGCTCTTTGTCGTATTTTGTCTCAACATGTCGATTGATCATCACAATTATTGTCGTGACCCGTTCAAGAAGCATCGGCGCCGCGTATATGTGCATCTTCGAGTTGCATCAGAAAATCTTATAGCAGAACATCCATCTCTGTCTTTGCGAAATGGAGACATGCTGTGTGTAAACTGTCTAAAAGTAGTTCAAAAGAATGATTGTGAAGTAGCTTTAACCCACAGGGCCTAGCAGTCTTTCCCATGAATGTGCTGAGTCAACTCCTTATTCCTCAATGCAAGATAAGCGACAGTTCAAGTGACGATTTGCCCGATACTGTAGTCTTGCATTACGCAAGATAAACGAAATGCTTTCTTCACAAGAGGTCTCCCCATTCAGAAAGCAATATATCCATAGTCAAAGGTATGTAGTAGAAAAGTCTAGAAGATTAATGGAAGTGGCAGAAGAGAACATACAACTTGCTACTGGGGCTAGACCAGAGGCTGTCCATACAGATGACAGTGCAGAAATTATACAACAACTGTAGGAGAAATTTGCTCTGACAAAATCGATTGAGTTGTGTTGAGGAATAATGAGTTGACTCAGCACATTCTAGGGAAAGACTGCTAGGCCCTGCGGGCTCGAAAGCTACTTCCTGGGAAAGACTGTTAGGCCCAGCCGGCTCGAAAGCTACTTCACAATCATCCTTTTGAACTGCTTTTAGACAGTTTACACACAGCAGTTCTCCACTTCGCAAAGACAGAGATAGATGTTCAGCAATAAGATTTTCTGATGCAACTCAAATATGCACATATACGCGGCGCCGATGCTTCTTGAACGGGTCACGACAATAATTGTGACGATCAATCGACATGTTGAGACAAAATACGACAAAGAGCAAAAAACGTGCGCTCTTGCCCAAATAAGGAAACACTATTTGCTGAGTCATGCTACTAGATAAACCCACTGGTGGGCAGCTGTGGTAAGACAGTTATAAAAACAACAATGATTTTTGATGAGGAAATAATGGCGTCCTCAGGTTTAACAGCGTGTGGTTCTCAGGGGCAATCAATACACAAACCTTTTTTTCAGAAAAGTACTGACATTGATAGTCCCTTCGCTTGTGTAAAATTTTTTTGTATTTCAGTGTGGAAGGCAGCTCTATATAAAAAAGGTGCTTTGAAGTTGATAAAAATTTAACCCTTTAACCACACCCCAAAATAATCATTATAGATCAGTTCTACTGATCATGGCCTTCAATTTGATGCCAATAACTCCTTTATGCATTGTATTGCGGCCAAGATATAAGTGTGCAAAGTTGCAATTTTTAGGAAAAAATTAATTATTCAGTGGCGTGTATTTCGTAAACCATTAAACTTATTAACTCAATAAATGGTACAAGTCACTTTTATATCAAGACCAACATATATGAGAAATTGGAGCAAAATCAGAAGACGTGAGTCACAACTCCTGCTCATTTGGTATGGTATGACCCTCCATTCCGGTGCAACTGGACAGAAATTTGTACAGGAGGACACCAGACCTGCTACTCGCGTAGAGGTGATGTAATCCATCCGCAGCTGCGATGTGGGTCTGGGTACGAGACTAGAACTAACTAGATTGTTAGAGGAAGAGGCAGCGATAAGGATGATATAGGCAGGGCTGTAAGTGAAAATGACGACGGAACTGAGGGCAGAAAAGGCAGGCGACAGAGCAATCTACCCTTGCAAAATATAAAACCTTTAGAAGTACTCGTACAACAGAACCCAACGATCAAACCTGCAGAAGCACTTGGCAAACTCAAAGCTGCACTGAACTTGTCTGCAAACCAAACTGCGCATGATAAAGCGATAAAACTAAAGTAAGCAACCTGAAAAGACAATAGTAAAAGCGAACATTTTGTAGACATGTTTGCAATTTGTATGTACTCACTTCATGTTTTTTTTTCCTTACTGAAGCATATACCGTTATCTAGTACATGTACAAACCCATACATGCACAAGCTAGCTTCTGTATACAGCACATTTAGCTGCATGTTTGCTTTGTAGCTTTATATAGACATGCAGGCAAAGCACTGAGCAAGTGTAAGAAACAAATAATACCCTTTGTAGCTAAGGTCAAAAGAGCGTTTTTCACGATCAAAAATTGGTTTTCACCGATTTGGACCCTGCTACACTCCAGCATGTCTGTAGTTTCAAGCCGACCATCGGTCCTCATGCTGAAGATACCAGTTGTTGTCTTAATGGTTGTCGTAATAAAATTCTGTGTCAAACCAAAAAAATATCGTCAGCGGACCTTTCATATTTTACACTTCCCCAAAATTTTGGCTATTTTCACCCACTTTACTCACGGATACGGTGTTAAGTGTACTGCATTTCAGCTTTCTTGCCTCGAGCATGTAGGAAATATTTATCTGTGTTGGCTCAAATAATCATTTCTCGTCTGTTTGGAGGAATGTATTAGAATATGCACTAGATTCACCTTTATAATAGACTGTTACTTGTGACAGTCCAACATTGAATGCAACTATCTTTATTTTTTAATTCTCATTTAAAAACAGCAGCAAAATGCAGTCAAACCCATGTTCTTTCACATTTCCACATAATGGGAAACGTCACATGCTCACTCATACTGGAGAGAGACCACATCAGTGTGAACAATGTGGAAAGGCATTTTCACAGCAGCAACATCTGAAACGTCACATGCTCACTCATACTGGAGAGAGACCACATCAATGTGAACAATGTGGAAAGGCATTTTCACAGCAGCAGCATCTGAAACGTCACATGCTCACTCATACTGGAGAGAGACCACATCAGTGTGAACAATGTGGAAAGGCATTTTCACAGCAGCAACATCTGAAATTTCACTTACTCAACCACACTGGAGAGAGGCCACATCAATGTGAACAATGTGGAAAGGCATTTTTACAGCAGCAACATCTGAAACTTCACATGCTCACTCACACTGGAGAGAGACGACATCAATGTCAACAATGTGGAAAGGCATTTTTACATCCGCAACATATGAAACGTCACATGCTGACCCACACTGGAGAGAGACCACATCAATGTCAACAATGTGGAAAGGCATTTTCACTGCAGCAAATTCTGAAACTTCACATGCTCACTCATACTGGAGCAAGGGCACATCAGTGTGAACAATGTGGAAAGGCATTTTCACGGCAGTATACTCTGAAATGTCACATGCTCACCCACACTGGAGAGAGACCACATCAATGTGAACAATGTGGTAAGGCATATTTGCTGCAGCAACGTCTGAAAGTTCACATGCTCACCCACACTGGAGAGAGAGCACATCAGTGTGAACAATGTGGAAAGGCATTTTCACGGCAGGATACTCTGAAATGTCACATGCTCACCCACACTGGAGAGAGACCACATCAGTGTGAACAATGTGGTAAGGCATTTTTACGAAGAAGAAATTTGAAGGCACATATGCTCACTCATTACCCGGCGAAAATGTACAAATGCTTCTGTCAAAGATCATTTACCTACCAATGTACATTGAAGGCCCATTGCAGAATTCATATGGTGAGAGGTTCAGATGCACTAGTGTTGGATGTCATAGATCATTCCTGTACAAGAGAAGTTTGGCCTATCATCTTAAAAGATGTAACATTGAACAAAACTGAAGCATGTTACACACTAGTAATTGTGTTGTATTGCTCTTAGAATAAATGAACTTATTTTGTTCTCTTTCCTCTTAGTGTACAAATGTATAGTTTATACTCATTCGTCCTGATTTTTGCATTTAATGATGTTACTATTATAGCATTGAAATAATACACACTCTACTCTCCCTGCTTCATGTACTGAAATATTTGTATAGTTTGATTATCAACTGTCACACATTAATTACACGTGCTAACACTTCAAACTAGACAGGCTAATCCAAATGCAATAAATAGTTAAGAGAAACCTGTAGTTTAATTACTCAATCCACTTTAACATTTTGGACAGATCTAAAAAATATTGTTTAAGCACCCACTGGATGGAAGCAATGCTTAATCTGAACAAGCCAGGCTGATTATTGCCTTCAAAGATTGTCCATGCATCAAGTTCCTGAATGACTGTTGTCGTCAACACACACATAGAGCAAAAGAACAAAACAAAATGGCAGTACATCCGGCAACTCAATGCCTCACACAAGATTGTCATTCTCTTACCCTATTTAGAATCAGCTGAATCATGTCACTATTACATCATTATTTTTAACACTGTAATGGAGTGCTGATTTTTCAATGCTCGTTATTATGCAATTCTCAACTGTACACTGTAATAGTAAGTGGAACGCACAGATGCACAATTAAGAACCATGCCAATATATTGCATACAACTTCGTGGTCTCTAGTGATGGGTTCATAGCAGCTTAACATTGCATGGACACACAAATCAGAAGGATGGTTTCATGGACTCACTTCAGGCCTACTTTAGTCATCTCTCGACTGTTGTTGCAATTCCTGATGAGTAGGTAGCATAGTACAGTCTGAAATAGATGCATGGCAAACCCTAATCCGTTTCCCGTCACCTTTCAAGTGAATCACCTCATTGCAGTCATAAGGCTCTCTCGAGTACACGGTTATCAACATAAGGAAAATAATTTTCAAATCAACATTATTGCACTGAAATTAATAAAGGTGCTGAAATGTGCAGTATACTTATTGTGCTTCTTGATCCTCAACCTCCCTTTCTAGGAGGAATGAGCCACTGCTATTCAAAGTTGTCAATTTATCTGCTGTTTAAATACGTCCAATGAGATACATCAGCCACAACATCTTTTCTCACCAGACATTACTCTTTGAGCACGTCCAATGAACTGAGCTAATTTTATAGGCCTGTGTATGTTTGTACAGATTGCTGCTAGGATGGTCAAATCCTTTCAACTGCACATTCACAATAATGGTGTCTTGTTGTGCCATTCTTGGTATCTTGTGGCCTCTTTACGCTCATTAGCCTTGAGATCTCAATGCACTGCTACAGTGGGCAAATCTGGATACACCAAACAAGCTAGATCAGCCATTCATGAACGGTTGGACCAGCATGGCATGATTACATGTTTGTAGGGAGGAAGAGTATAATTGATAAATTCAGACTGTGTGTGGTGCCACTTCTGTGTGTTAGTGACGATTACGTCATTGTTTAAACAATCACACAGTTGATGTCATCTGTTTTGACATACAACATAGTTACTTCACATGTATCAGCATCATCTGAAAAAATATCTTTCCTTACTAGGAAGGGCTATTGACTCTACTCGATAGGTGCCTCATCAGACCCCTTGGTAGACGCTGTTCATATACAAGTAAAAAAAAACCTTCTCTAAGAGAAAGTGGTGGTATATAGGATTTGAAGGCAAAGGTAGTGTAAAAAGGAAGGAAACAAGGGTCTAATCATAAGGGAAAATGTAATAGTCCTATAGTTTGCACATTTCTATGTATACTCCGTCGTAATGATATTTGAACCGCGGAGTTAATTTGAACCGCTTCCGAAAAAACGAGATCATATCTCGGGATAGGAACGGGATTTCGCTATCGGACTTTTTTCTGTATGTAGGTAATAGATTAACGGATCCCAAGACTATAAGTATTTGGCCACATGGGAAACACGTGCGCGTAAAACAAAGGATTGGCTGGTTCAAATAAAAAATTGCGCCTGGATTTCACTGGCCGGTTACATATACATGTGAGCGCCTCTCTTGCATGCCAGGATCATCATGGAAGGTTGCAAATCTCACCAATCCATCCACTATCCATACACTTGAGCTGTGTATGCTCATATCCCGCCTAGGACTAAGCATTCTTAAGTAATGTGAACGGTTTTTCGCAAATAGGTTCAAATATCATAACAACGGAGTATGTTATTTGTGTGCTAAATATAGGAATATTACATTTTCCCTTATGATTAGACCCTTGTTTCCTTCCTTTTTACACCACCTTAGCCTTCAAATCCTATATACCACTTTCTCTTAGAGAATGTTTTTATTTACTTGTTTCATTCATTTTTTTACTGGAGTCGTCATTGAATGAAATTATGTACGTGTCACACAGTATAATTTAATAATTATCGCGATAGCTAGCTACATCAGAGATAATATATATTATCTCTGGCTACATCATGATGTCATATGATATGCTTACACCTATATACGATATCGTTAATTGTAATAATAGTACATGTTAATAGTTTCGGAATAAAAGTCCCCTCCTCTGAGTCCTCTCCCGCCCCGTCCACCTCTTCTGTCACCACCGCGTCCTCCTCTCCCGCCGCCATGTTCGCCTCGTCCTCCTCTCCCGCCACCATGTCCGCCTCGTCCTTCTCTCCCGCCGCCACGTCCGCCTCATTTTCCTCTCCTGCCGCCACGTCCGCCTCGTCCTCCTCTCCCGCCGCGTCCACCTCGTCCTCCTCTCCCGCCACGTCCCTCGCCTCCATGTAGAGGGCCTCCACCGCCTCCGTGTACAGGAGCTGCGCCTTCATCGCCTTCGTGTACAGGAGCTGTGCCTCCATCGCCTCCGTGTACAGGAGCTGCGCCTCCGTGTACAGGAGCTGTGCCTCCATCGCCTCCGTGTATAGGAGCTGCGCCCCCTCGCCTCCTCCGCCTCCGTGTACAGGAGCTGCGCCTCCTCCGCCTCCATGTACAGGAGCTGCGCCTCTATCGCCTCCATCCTCAGCTTCATCTTCAATAAACTGCATGAGTACATCGTTTTCCGACAATTCCATGATGGCACAAATTAATGCAGTAATGTGAGCATGGCTTTAGAATTGCTTTTTAAGGCATCACGAAGCTGACGAAGAAGAGAGGCTGGACTTGATTCTTTGAAGTTTTTAACTTGCTTGTGACTGGCGAATAATAGAAGGCTGGACTTAACCTTTGAACTGTTACATACTTTGCTAGGAAAAGGCGAGACTCACATCACCAATAGTATAATCTGGAGACTCAACCATTAATCGGGTCCCCAGACTACATATATAGCAGATCAACTGTAGTAAACAAAAGCCATATTCAACACTTCAAAGAAACAATGAATAAAATGTATGGCTGAGCTAAATATAGCTTCCTACATGGCATTTGCGTTGACACCACATACTCACACTGACATTTAGGCTCCGATCTGATTAGGAGACACATAGTCATACCAGCATGACTCAACATGTCAGCAGATTTACATCTATGACACACACCACTCTGCCCTTTTGAAGTACTCAGGCTTCTGCCTCAGAAGCAAAGTCCCTTAGCATAGGACATGTTTAGATGGTAGGGAGTGCAGGGGGCAGGTCATCCAGGGCTGTAATAATTGAATCACTTAATCATCAGACTGACAATTACAGCACAGCATACATTAATATATAAATATATATACATCATTGCGCATGCGCATAGTCCATATAATACAGTCATATATTACACTTCTTCCCCCTTAAAATTTGTCAGGGGGGCGGCGGGTTCTCTCAGGGTAACGTCGAGTGGTTGATGGAGTTGTTGTTGTTGTTGTTGTTGTTGGCCGGTGATCACGAGGAGCCTTTCCTTCAGTGGACTGCCCTTCGTTTCTTCTTACTCCTCTTTGTTCATTACTCGCAGTTGGGTTACTATCTTGTATGTCCAGATCAGTACTTGTTATTTCAGGTTGCCTCATCAGTTCCTCCCTTGGCCTTGTTTCCTCGGCCACTTCATCTGGCTCTGTCATGTCGGGTGCCCTTCCATCCACCTTGGTGGTAGGCACTGGCACACATACGGCTTCTGGTACAGCACTCAACTGCTCAATATGTCTTCTCCAAACCCTACCATCAGGCAATTCCACCTGGTAGGACACAGGACCACATTGCTTTCCAATTCTTCCCCGAACTCACTTGGGATCACTGCCATAATTTCTTGACAAGACAGTCTCTCTTTCTGCACACTCCCTATCTCTGGCCTTCTTATCATGGTGCCACTTCTGCTCTGCTTGTTTCTTGCAGACCTGTTGCTCAGTAGTTTCTCTCAGCAAATGGAGCCTTTCCTCACCTCTCTCTGCAGAAATAGAACACAGGGGGAACATTAGTCACACTGTGGGTGTGTGGTTCTGTATGACAACAAAAAAGAGCACAGTCCTTGCACCTTTTGTATACGATGCCAGTCCAGTTTGAAACTTCGAAGCCAATCTCTTCCCACCAAATTTGGTCCATCGCCCTCCACCACTATCAGCGTGCACACCCTCACTTGCTGCCCGTACCTTACTTTAACCTTGATTTCACCACATACAGAAATCTTTTGACCAGTATATGTTGAGAACTAGGAGATAAAGTCATTTTTGGGAAATGTCTATTAAATGTGACTAGAGATATCAAGGTTACCGCTGCACCAGTATCAATTTCCATTGTAAGACATACACCCTGGATTTTAAACTCAGCCAACATGGGTTTCTTACCTGAGGGTTCTGATAGGGTGCAAATACCTTCAGTTCTGTCATCCTCCTCTCTGGTTCTATCTTCGTCACCTTCCTCAGTTTCTGTCTGTGACTCATTCTCTACCCAACGCAATTTACTACCCCCTCTCCTTTCATTCTTCTGTTTTCTCCTACATACGGAAGCAATATGACCCGTCTTTCCACAGCAATGACACGTGGCGTCTATAAATTTACACTTGTTGGCAACATGATTGATTGTTCTTGCCACAACGATAACATGCGTTCCTACAAGGTGTTACCTGTTTTTCCGCAACCTGACTGCCCTTTGGGTCCAGCTTCACACGCCCTACCGACAGGTCTTTGAACTGTAGCGCATTCTTCTGCGCCGCCTCCATAGCCTGAGCTACCCCCAGTGCCTTGGCAAGGTCCAGGTTCTGTTCAGTCAGCAGGCGCTTCTGCGTTGCTTCGTTTGACAAGCCACATACAAAACGGTCACGCAACACTTCATTCAAATACCCCCCAAAGTCACATGTTGCAGACAGACGCCTTAGTTCTGCTATATAGTCTAATACTGACTCACTCTGTTCTTGGTTCCTACGGTGAAAGTGGAACCGCTCCACAATAGTTTGCGGCTTTGGCTCCATGCAGGTGTTCTTTTAGCGTCTTGGCTAATTGGTCAAATGTCTTTTCCTTCGGCGCCTCTGGGTGTAGTAGACTGCGTAGCAATACGTAAGTCTTGCTCCCTATAACGCTAAGCAAAACTGCCACCTTTTTTTCATTAGCAACATCATTTGCAACAAAATACAGTTGTACCCTTTCCAAATACGCCGATATTGACTCCGTACCCAATTCAAACTCACGAATGTGACCGAAAGCCACTGCCATAAGTGCACCCTCGTCGCCAGTGTAATAATTGAATCACTTAATCATCAGACTGACAATTACAGCACAGCATACATTTATATATAAAAATATATACATCATTGCGCATGCGCATAGTCCATATAATACAGTCATATATTACACTGGCAAACACCTGGAACAGCAGTACATGTAGGTCTTATATTGCACTACTAGTAGGAGTCTAGTCTTGTGTGCAGCTCAGCTGTGAGGAAGACATACAACTGGCTAAGAAAGGCCTTTGGTATTCAAACTTTGCTTGTTGAAAAATGTCTTCCCGACAACCTTCACCACAGCTAGCTACAAAGCAGTCAGAGTTTGGTTGGGGGAAAACCATTTTGAGTGAAGCCCACTATTCGCTGCTCCTAGTACTTCCCCAGAGCTGATAAAGCAGCCTGTGCCTCCAGTGATGGAAGGTAATATTTATGCCGCAGTACTTGTTTACACTGACAGGACAGTATACCACAATAGTGGGAAGGGTTAGCACACAGCTTCACAGGAACCTTCAACAACTGGAGTCTAAAGAGAGCAGGCAGACTCACAGAATGTGCAGAATGGACGAATGAGGCCACCCTGGTAGTAATATTTGGCACTGGTAGCTTATTAGTGACTCTCCATGGAGGCTGGCAGTTGTTACCCTTGCTGATGTTCCAAATGAAGAATTACCCTGTAAGCTGGTGTTGGTAGAGGCACAAACAGACACTGTCACCTTCCTACAGAGTATGTACCGAACCTTAATCCAAGGCTACATTGTAACTAGCTTTAACAGGTGCCATAAAACCCAACCCTGGAGGTGTCTCACACTGGCACCATGTGCTGGTCAAGGGACATAACCTCCTTGAAGCACCACGGGTTCATGTCCAGGTCTGATTAAGAGACAGAACACCCCATAGTCATATCGCAACATAGTGAGCTCTAGAGAGACACTGAGTGACACTAGCCGAATGTTGCGTCAGCGTCAGTGTCTGCATCACCGAATCATCATATTGTAAACAATTACAGCTGACGCTGAGAACTCCAGTGTCACGTCATGTCACAAATGCTGGGGTATACAATAATTGTTTACAATATGATGATTCAGTGACGCTAACACAACATTCAGCGAGCATCACATTGTAAACCCCGCTTTACATTAATGACACACGCCACACATTACACCATGTACATGCCACACCACACCACACCATGTACACACCACACCATGTACACACCACACCATGTACATATCATGCCACACATTACACCATGTACACGCCATACCGCACCATATACACACCACACCATGTACACACCACACCATGTACATATCATACCACACATTACACTATGTACACGTCACAACATGTACACACCACACCACACACCATGTACACATCACACCACACATCACAACATGTACACACCACACCATCTTTACAGGTCAGTATCTCTTTGTAATATTATTTTGCGATTTAGAAGTCCATCTCAGAAGCGAAGTCCCTTAGCATATCACATGTGAGGATGGTAGGGAGTGCAGGGGGAGGTCATCCAGGGCAAACACCTGCAACAGTAGTAGGTTTTATATTGCACTACTAATGGGAGGAGTTTACCTTCCCAAGTCTTGCGTGCATCTCAGCAGTGAGGAAGACATAAAACTGGCTAAGAAGGCTTGCTGCTGGCTTTGGTATTCAAACTTTGCTTGTTGAGAAATGTCTTCCTGACAACCTTCATCACAGCTAGCTACAAAGGGAACAGATGGCAGTGCAGAGTTTGGTTGGGGGAAAAACCATTTTGAGTGAAGCTCACCTTTCGCTGCACCTAGTACTTCCCCAAGGGAGTTGAGCTGATAAAGCAGCCTGTGCCTCCAGTGATGGAAGGTAACATTTATGCAGTACTTGTTTACCACGCTTGAGTCCAACATGTTTACACTTAATGTGCAGGACATGACGCACACTACCACCATTATCTTTTGTACAGCTTGATTATGTACAAGTAATCGACCGAGCCATTTCAATGACTGGTGTATACACATTATTTACCATAAACAGAATCTGTGACCAGTACTTCACTCAGAGAACAAAATAGGGCATTTGATTAGCTGACCACACATGTGTGCTGGACATGTTAGTACATCGGTCAGCTGAAATTCTATTTGGCATTGCATTTTGCGTATACCCTCCACACCCGCCCACACCAGTCATAGTATTCTGAGACATGAGTCTTGTGTTTATAGCACAGTACACAGTGCCTTCAAGTACATCACCAGTGGTACAGGGACTTTGATTAGCTGCATGTTGAATAACAGCTTTGCCAGCATATAGCCAGCTATTTGCCCTGTCTTATGACCACAGAATATGTGATCCAGGGACATTGATTAGCTGCATGTTGAATAACAGCTTTGCCAACATATAGCCAGCTATTGGCCCCTGTCTTATGACCACATGGTTTGATCACAAGAAGTACTGGCCCATGTTATGGACAAAGACATCATGATGGCAAACATCCATGTGTTGTGATCATTTGACCAAACCAGCCAACCATCACTCCAAACCAGTGAAACTAATCATCACTGGATTGAGATGTAATTACATCAAAATGGTCATTATTTGTCCATACGATATACAATGACTTTTGTTGCACATCTTCACTTAAACCACTGTCAAGGACTACTGGGAATATTGTCATCCAATGCATAGAAGTAGGGTTATAGGAATAAATGTTGCATTTCATCAAGTGAGCAAATGCATACATCTCTATTTCAGTGCCCCACCCAACTGTATCCATGTCTGAGGCAATAATGTTGTTTAGTTCATCTACAGTACATTAACATTGTGACATGATTCTAGTAAAGGTGCTATGTTTAGCATGTGAGCAACAATCGCCATTCGTACTGCAAAATGTTGGTCTTGTGAGCATGTTTGGATGTATGAAAAACATCTGAAGAGGCAGTTTCCATCACCTCTTGCCTTCTGAGGTTAGGACGCTTCAAAACAACATTTGGACCACCAGGCTCAACAAACTGATGTGCACGGGTATATACAAGGTTAAGTTCTCTGCATTTTTTGCGTTGTCACTGTTCATCAGTCTGTAACTTGGCCTGGCACTCTGAGGTTCAGCATGTGGAACTGTTACATCACCTTCAGCAATTTCAATAACATCAGGATTAGATACTGAATGGGTTTTCTTAGCTTTGAATGAACCCATGCCAAGAGTGTTTTGTTTTTTTCTACCTTTACTACGTGCAGCAGAGGATGCACTCTTGAGATGAGATGTTATAGACCCACTTTCACCAATGGCAAAGCACTCACCTTGTGTATGGTAGGTTTGGACTCATCATTGGAGAGTGTGATGGGAAGAAGGTCAGGTTTGAATTGTTGTATTAGTCTGTTGACTTCTTGAACACATTCAGTACTGAACTTGATAGATCTAGGATCAAATGCTAGCAAGTGTAACCCAGCTAGTGTTCTAACCCTAGAGATGGCTACATATGCCATTCCTGTTGCAAACACACTGCTGGAAAGGTCGACTATAGCACAATTTAGCGACAACCCTTGACACTTGTGTATTGTTACAGCAAATGCTGTATCAAGGAAAATTGTTTTCTGTGTACATAGAACCAACGCAGAATTTGGAATTTGCTACAAATGCGATCGATCTTAAACTGCAAATTCGGAGTATGATCAAATGTGACCTGGATGTACTCCTTGGTGATTGCAGCTACAGTGCCAAGTGTTCTATTCACTAACCCTTGAGCAGTGTCTAGATTGTGTCTTAGCATGACCCTAGCCCCTACAGCTAGTTTTGATTCTGCCTCCAAACCAGCAGTTGTGTTACAATCTTTATTTAGCTTTTCTAGTTCAGATGCTGGCCTCTTGGTCCATTTTACTGTTCCTGCTGTTTCATCAAATTCATCTATACACTGCGTCGATGAATTTAATGAAACAGCAAGGACAGTTACGTACCACTTGGATACGTTGGAGGTTAACACGCAGTTCATGGGCATGATCCATGAACCGACCGGCACAGGGTATCTTTACAACCTCTGAACCCACTTTAGAGAGCAAATCTATGTTAAATTGGTCACATGGCTTTCTTGTAGCAAATAGGCACACCGGAGACAAACCCTGACCTAAAAGTTCTTGGAACTTTCAACAGCTGTGCATGTAATAACAGCTTTGTGCAACTGAGCAACTGTTTTATCTGAAATGCAATTAACCCTGACCTAGTTTAACAAGTGACCAAATTCAAGGTCCCGTTTTTGTCGCTCATTAATGGTCAGTTCATCATATACATATACCACTGTTTTGCTCCAGATGTTCACTGATGTCATGAGCCTAGCAGTGCGGCAATTACTTTGTTGCATATATTGTATGTCCCCAACAAACAGGACATTTATTGCCCCAAACCATTGGTCACTTACAAACACTTCTTCAAGTCTAAGGTGTATGTAAGCTAAACAGAGGCTGCTAAGCATGCTGACCTCATCAGTAATGATTAGCTTAAGATGTTTTAAATTGTTTCTTATCATTTTCAATGATTTTTTTAGAAGTGTCCA
Source organism: Ephydatia muelleri (assembly GCA_013339895.1). NCBI lineage: Eukaryota > Metazoa > Porifera > Demospongiae > Spongillida > Spongillidae > Ephydatia > Ephydatia muelleri. Next base: position 3,823,297 of record JABACO010000003.1, read on the forward strand.
ATAACTTGATGTTTTATAATCGTGTTCTATTGGCAATTGGAAAAGCCTGTGAACGGTGACACCATCTGTATTAAATGCAGCCAGCCCAGTGGGGGGAGCTAGTGCACACCGTACAGAGTCTTTATTATCCTTCCACAATTCATTTACCATGGCCCTGATGGTATGAATTAGAAAGGCCACCTACCCCACTTATGAACATGCACAGGGGGTTATTTTTAATGCAGAAACATTCACCATTTTCATGATGCTTTTGGTGAGAAAGATGGTCACTGACACTGTTGAAGACTCGCAGTTGATCTGCATTAAGCTTTGCAACATGGTCTTCAATTGTCTCTGTCCCTGATTTACACTCATTGAGATGGAACAAAATTTCCATTGCTGATTTTGCCTCACCATGGAAGAAGTCATCTTCCTTTGCAGGAGGTGCTGGTGCATCTTGCTCCTGTCTTGCCTCATTTTTTTTTTTTACAGCTGCTTGCGCCTTAAGTAGTGCCTGTAATTTCTCATGGTGCTCTGAGAGATCAGCATTTTCACCAATGAGACGATTAAACGCAACCTCAGCTGTTTCTCCCTCTGCTATTAGATTACTCTCATCTCGAAATGGGATGAATAGCAGCATGAGAGAATAGTACCATTGTCACTGGTCCCACGATATGTATACCACTTTATGAAGTCATACAGGCATACATCCTCCAGCTCTACAGTACTTGCAGGATAAAATATGTCAACCACACTACCCTCTAAGATATCTGTGGAGCCAGGATTGTTCTTTTCTATTTCTACAAGCTGCGCATGGCTCTTGAGCCTGCGTTTATGCTTATGTGGCATTGAAACATCAACCCATTTGACAGTCTCTAATTTTTCAGTGAGATGGTCACCAAGCAGTAGGTCGCTGGCCTCATAGAGGCCGCACTCTCTGGAACATAAGGACCTGACCCCAAACGACCACAGCTTGCTATAAATGCTACTGTTAGCATTGACCTCCTGCCACACCTCCTGCGTGCCACTTTTCTCAGCCTTGGTTACATAACATGTTACATAGTGATCTAGAGTCAATGAAGATTCAGCTGTGAACTGGATATCCATGTTGGCCCTCCACAAAAGAAGCAACAGTGGATTATAGTCATTGACTCAACACTCATCTGCTGAACATGGAAGATTGTATATCTTTTTCCTCAACTTAAGGCATTCCTCTACAGGGTTTAGCACTGCACTCTCGGTACAGTCACAAGGAAAGCCAAATCTGCATATGGTAATAACAGCACTTTTAAGCTTTCTCCTGCGTTTGCAATAGTCTGTACATTTATGCATTTGGTACTTTGTGACTAATGAATGGAGTTCAGGATTCAGAGTTGCATCAGGGATTTTGCAGGTGATGCGTTCTTGGATCCATGCAAGAACCTCTCTTGGATCACTCTTTCCAATCACAGGTGCACCTTGGATCCACAATAATACATGATAATGTGGGGCTCCCTGCATCTGATATTCTTTCTTGAAATAGAAGTGTTCAACTATTCCAAGCACAGACCCTTTCAATATAACAGTATCATGAAAAATTTGTGAAAATTTTCTGGACACAGAAACTGGATGATCGGTGCAAAGCTTAGATATGGGACAGCTAGCAGGTTGGTCATTAACCTTCCTGAGGTACCTAGCAATGTGCTCTCAGTCGTACTCTGCACAGTTGAAAGTAAGGAATACTGAAGGTGACCCATATTCTCTAAGCATACATTATGAAACCAGTACTGTTTAGTACCACGAACGGACTGAAATATCGTGGAACGATTTGCTTCAACATTTTCATCAGATTTCGACACTCTAGCAAGGAATTCATGCACAGGCATTTTGCCTTTACTTATACTCTTCAGATCATTGTAAATGCCTGCAGAAATTTGCCTCATTTTCTGCTGCCACAATAAGAAGAAAACATTGTGGATCTTTTTGCGAAACCTGGAATCTTTGTTCAGTAGCCTAGACTTGTCATACCCCAATGCTGACACAGGCTTATCTCAAGGGTGGAATTCACCCAACTGTCCTGAGGGGAAAAGTGTTGGAAAACACATCACATCGAGATGTTTCTGTCAGCAGGGATCGAAATACTTTTTAAAAAGCGCTTGCACATGGTGCAGATGGCATACCTAGTCCACCTGCACCATGGCTTATCTACCTGCACACTTGTGGACACATTGCTGTATGTTAAATTGTGATTTGGCAATTAATATGTTTGCATGTTTGGACATATTCTACACATTGCTTGAATGATAATAAACACAGCATGGATAGTGCTCAAGAACAGAGTAAGGTGCATGTTCATCTACAGTAAAAAGATTGGCATCACCACTTAATCATCACCATTGTCATTATCATCACTATTGCTTCATCATTATCATCATTGCTGTCATCATTTCTGTCACTACTAATGTGCTTTTTTCGTGGGCCGTATGGCATGGTGCTGGCCTTGCCTCACATTTCAAGGGTTTCCGTTGAGAAGGGTTCCACTGGGACACACATGAACAAAAGACAAACGAAGCACATGCAATTTCCAGGGGCATTGTACTGGATCTTCTCACAAGAATGCAAGCATTGAATCTCACAAATTGTGATAACTAGTGATGGAATATGGCAACCTTCCCAATCCGAAAGTGGATTCCCCTTTTGTATTGTGCATACTTTAGCTTGTAGGTTAGGGTTATTTTAGTCTGGAATGAGGCGCAGATAGATACCCTGTACTGATTGTTGTGTTATTTATCACGCATGAAATGATAGTGTACAAACTGGAGCATGTCGAGAGACCACACCAACGACCTCATCAAGAAGATAGGGAACAAGCCTGAGCTAATCAGGCACATTGAAGAAGAGATGGCTACCACTTTGCAGTGATATTTTTGCTTGTGTATTATTGCGCGTGCGTGCACGATAGGTCAATATTATAGTATGGGAACGAGGCAAAGATAGTGGTTTTTTGTTCATCACGCTAGCACGAAAAGATAGTGTACAAACTCCATCTATTTTATGGAAATGAGAATAAATATACCATTGTTGAGCCAGGAATACACACTAGAAAAACTTATTGTTAGGACGCTCTTGCCCTCGCAATTTCTAACGGATGCGCATCAGAATGGAAACTCGAAAGAATTAGCTTGTAATAGCACCAAACATTGTGTAGAGGGTTGAACTGTACAGAAAATATCTATTATTGAGAAACATAGCTTTTTAAATTTTCCAAAATCTGAAGTTCTACAAAATAGGCTTATAAAGTACTCAGCTTTCACAGAACCGCTGTTAAACTTGCATGTTTCTCTCATTTTGGGTGTCTGTGCAGTCATGTGTATTTCACACACTGACATGTGCATTTACAAATGGGTTGAGATGAACAATTGCACTGCGCTACAATAAATGTAGCAAGTGGCACTGGCTAATGAGATTGCACATTCTTTAATTTCAGTTGCCCAACTTGATCCCATTTTGAATCTTCATTTATTAGTTATTACAACTGTAATAGTTTTGTCATGTGATTTCTTTGTCAAAAGGTTACTCCAAAGTGTGACCTTTCCGTGTTTATGTTGAAACCGATATACATTAATTTTTTTACTGCATTTCAGCTTTTTTGCCTCAAGCATGTAGGCGTGTTGGTTCAATCAACCATTTCTTGTCTGTTTGGAGGAAAAATCTAATATAAATTAGCAATGTTTTAGAATAGGCACCAGATCCAGTTGCACACACAATAGCGACAATCCAACATTGAATGCAACTATCTTTTCAGTCCTCATTTAAAAACAGCAGCAAAATGCAGTCAAACCCATGTTGTTTCAAATTTCAATAGCATTTCATGCTCAACCACACTGGAGAGACACCTCATCAGTGTGAGCAGTGTGGAAAGGCATTTTCACAGCAGAGAAATCTGAAACGTCACATGCTCACCCACACTGGAGAGAGACCACATCAGTGTGAACAATGTGGAAAGGCTTTTTCACAGCACGAACATCTGAAATGTCACATGCTCACTCACACTGGAGAGAGACCACATCAGTGTGAACAAAGTGGTAAGGCATTTTCACGGCAGCAGAATGACACGTCACATGCTCACCCACACTGGAGAGAGACTACATCAGTGTGAGCAATGTGGAAAGGCATTTTTACTAAGAGGAAATTTGAAGGCACATATACTCACACATTACCCGGAGAAAAAGTACAAATGCTTCTGTCAAAGATCAATTACATACCTATGTATATTGAAGGCCCATTGCAGAATTCAAACTGGCGAGAGGTTCAGATGCACTAGTGTTGGATGTCATAGATTTTTCCTGTACAAGAGAATTTTGGCCTATCATCTTACAAGATGCAACATTGAACAAAACTGAAACATATCTATTGCTCTTTGAATGTGCTAACACTTCAAACTAGACAGGCTAATCCAAATGCAATAAATAGTTAAGAGAAACCTGTAATTTAATTACGCAATCCACTTTGACATTTTTGGACAGGTTTAAATAAAAATGATTAAGCACCCACTGGATGGAAGCAATGCTTAATTTTTATAAGCCAGGCTGCAATTCAAGGCTTCACACAAGTTGTCATTCTCTTACCCTATTTAGAATCAGCTGAATTATGTCACTATGACATCATTATTCTTAACACTGTAATAGAGTGCTGATTTTCAATTGTGGTTATTTTGTTATTTTCAACTGTACACTGTAATAGTTTATGGAATGTACAAGTGCACAATTAAGAACCATGCCCATATATTGCATACAAATTCCTGGTCTCTACCGATGAGTTCATAACAATTTAACATTGGGATTAGAAGGATGGTTTGATGGAATCACTTTAGACCTGCTTTAGTCCTTGCTGCCCATCTCCTGACTATTGTTACAATTCCTGATCATGCAGGTTGCATATTTTTCATAGTACTAGATGCATGGCAAACCCTAATCCGTTCCCCTTCACCTTTCAAGTGATGATCACCTCTTAGGGCTGTCTCTAGTACAACGTTGTCAACATAAGGAAAATACTGTTTATTTCAACATTAATGCACAGAAATTAATAAAGTTACTATAATTTGTTCAGTATATTTATAATGCTTCTTGATTCTCAACCTCAACCTTTGTTGGAGCAATGAGCCACTATTACTCAAAGTTGTCGCCAATTTTCTGCTGTTTAAATACGTCCAATGAGATACATCAGCCACAACATCTTTTTCACCAGGCATTACTCTTTGAGCACGTCCATGAACTGGGCTACTTTTGTAGGGCTGTGTATGTTTGTACAGATCGCTGCTATACTGGTGGATGGTCAAATCCTTCCAACAGCATCTTCACAATAATGACGATCCTTGCTGTGCCATTCTTGGTATCTTGTAGGCCTCTTTACGCTCATGAGCCTTGAGATCTCTATGCACTGCTACAGTGGGCAAATCAGGATACACCGAAAAAGCTAGATCAACCATTCATGAATGGTTGGACCAGCATGGCATGATTACATGTTTGTAGGGAGGAGGAAGAGGAGAATTGATATCCTTTACTTTAAGCAACTGAACTGAAGTATGAAGAAGTGTGGTGCAACACATTGTGTCAACAATCACACAGTTCAGAAGATGATGTCACCTTTTTGACTTATGGCATAGTAACTTCCCTGAAACTTAGGGAAAAAAGCTATGGCCAGGTATCATGTTCTCCACTGTAACATCACAAAGGAGTCCTATGTGTGATGCATGCATTTGAGGAACTTTTCCAGTTCACAGAAGATTAATTGGAAGCTAAGCATGCTGATCCTAACTTATCTCAATATTAATTCTTGAGGTTTAGCCGTGGTGGCTAAATTCTGCTCCCCATAGTTTGCAATCACTTCTGCGTATGCTTTGCTCGCGGCCTGTGTATGTTTACCCGCTGTTCACCTTTACATGCAAATACCATTCCATTGTATATGGTGGGTACACGTCAGCAATTCCTCTTCAGGTGAGATCAGAGCTCTCCTGAGCATCACTCTTATCACCTTGGCATTCCTGCTCTTCACTTGGTCGAGCCATTTGCGTGAGGTCTGTTTATATCACAAATATGTGTGTGTGTGTATGTGTGTTATGCGTGCATGTGTTTTGTAATTTGTATCCACGCAGCTAGTGCAAGCCAAGCTGGCAGAGAAGCTAGGGGCATTGTCTTTGATGGCCTGTGAACTCACGTCCATGCCACCAGGGCTCTGGTGTACTTGGGTCATCTGGACATGGTCAAGATGAGTCTGTTTGACCCCTACCCCTCTGATGGGGACAATGTACTGTGGAGTGATGAATCATCCTCCTCCACTGCCAGATGTGTAAGGTTGGTCCCTCAACCTCCAGCCAATGTTCCTTTATTTGTGTTCACAGTGTATGAGTTTAGGTGTGTGCGTTTGAGTGTGTGCAAGGATCAGTGTTCACAGATATATATGTGGCGGTCCCCAGGCTGATCTTCTCTCTGTCTGCTCCCCAGGCTAGAAAGGGAAATGCACTGAAGAGGTGGCATATCAGATGACCCTCATCGACCACAGTATGTATCACATGATGTCATGTGATCCCCATGAAGACCACACACCCTCTCTCTTAGTGGAACTATCTCTGCACTGGAGCTACTTCAGAAGGTCAATATTGTTCCCAGGCCACAGTCCCAGTGGAATTCAAAGATGTCCAGCCTATGCCTTTAGTCCAGCTTATCCCTCTCGTCTCTGGAGCAATCCGAGACCGCCATTGAGTAATTGGCCTTCAGGTTTAATCAGGTGAGGGTCAGGTGATCTTCCCTTTTAATTCATGTGACATGTAATTGTGTGGGGAACTGTATTCTAAAACATAGGGAGCTGGTCGTAAGAGTGTGACAGCTGTACACCAGTTCAATCTAATTGCTAAGGTACTCTGAGGTAGGAGTATGGAGGAGGTGTGGACGTGTCTATGTGTATGAAAGTGTAGTAGTGGTTTTGGAGGGGAGGGATGGAGGGGAATGGGAGGGACGATGAGCTCCACTCTCTTTCCCACGAGCTGGAACCCAAGATGGTTGTCCACAGAGGTGCCACTAGATCCCGCTCCTCCACCAATCTCAGCTCCACCACACCCAACTTCTCCTTCTTCGAACCCAACAGCAAACACCTTAGGGCATGATGATGTTATCAACACACACATCAGCATGGAAACCTCTTTGTGCAAGGAAATCTCTAAGAGGAGACCCGCGAGAGATTAGGCATAAATTCGGCTAGAGACTTTAACTTATTCGTGGCACTTTCCGTGATAGAAGCTGCTGTCCTTCTCTTCGTCGTGCTCATTCGCATAAACTTGCTGGCTCGCTGTATGGACCGTTTTCCCCAGCTCACGGGTCTCCCCTTGGAGATTTCCTTGCACAAAGAGGTTTATATTGCTGTTTGAGTAGCATTTCTCGGCAAGCGCCGAGTGATTTGGCTATGAAAAGAGCCGTTCTCGCTTTCAACAACTCTAGCGTTCTCGCTTTCAACAACCAACGCCCACAGCCATAATCGAATAACTAGCAGATAACTTAAATAACGTAATTATTTTAATGTCATTCATTGCAAATGGCTACGTTTTTAAGCCAGATTTCTTTGAAGGCATTTTGTTAGCGATACACTGCGCATTGGCACAGCAATAAAGTTCTCCTACGATAAAGTACTGATCGTTCTACTCTCTTGTAAATTTCTGGGACATAGAAATCGCGCAAAGCGAAATGGCTGACCTAACACAAAACAGTATAAAATATGGCGTCTGTATCGAAAACACGGTTTCCTTTTACCGGACTAAAAATCCAACTCGAGCAAACGATGGGGAAACGGCCACTCTTTATGTATACCACGATTCGTAACAATTCATAAACAAACGAGAGAGAAATACATGGCCACTATCCTCGGCTACAGTGTTGCACCATAGCAACGTTACACCAGCAGCAAAAATGGCAGAGCACCACATGAGTCCTCCAGTCTTGTCAACTCAGGAGGCTTTGTTCAACTTGCCTTTCAACATGTTCTTATTAACAGTGACGTCATATCATGATAACCGCTTCAATTATTGATCGTTATAAGGAAGCCACACATTCATACACCTGCTTTCTTCTACGAGTAGTTCGTCGCATCGATATCAACTCTACAGTTCTGGAAAGATACTCATGACTGAACGTCACTTTCAAGTACGTCATTTGATATGTTTTCTTTGTTATTTCACATGAAACTGTTAGGTACTAGAAATTTGCACCCCGCGTACGTCATAGCACGTGGTTGTCCTAAAATGACGTCTCCAGCTCGCAGCCCATCTATGCTATCCATACCCTTTCATTTTGCTTGGATATATATAGAGGCCAATGGGCGCGCTCATTACTGGTCTATCATCGTGCAACCATCAGTCGGGTCCCCAGACAAGACCCCCGCCCCCGGGTTCCTGCTTCCATATTGAGCAAAGTATCAAAGGGTCAGGCAGCTCCTCGCCCGGTATATAAAAATCGCGAATAAGGTATTTTGTTTGTCCCCATGTACTTGGATTGGGAATTGTAGGGATTACAAACTTACCGACCACACCCCTTGGCCCCTCCCTTTATTCTCCCTGGTCGTTATTGAACGCCGCCTCAACTATTTCAATTTCAGAAGTTGAATATTTCGGTAGAAAACCCAACTTCTTGCCATGTGACAAAGCCTGAAGTTGCGTAGCTTTTACTTGTGATTTAGGTCCCCTCAAGTCTTAGTCAAGGTACATTTAGTGAAAATATTTATAATTTAATTTGTAAAACCGGACATCACTGGTTATTTGAAAATTAAAAACCTTAGCTGTCTGGTTCTTTTTCATATAGCGTACAGTAGATGTTTTGCAATTAATATTGGACTCCACATTCTGAGGTTGCGATGTACTGTTGAGATGACATCCCATTTTCCGCTATACGGATCGGTTGCATTTAGGGTTTTAACAAAGTCCACTGTATACAATAATGTCCACATTTCAAGGGTTTCCGTTGAGAAGGGCTGGCACACGCATGAACAAAAGAATAACAAGGCGCGTACGTGTAGTTTACAGGGGCATCTCCTCACAAGACTGCAGGCATTGGATCTACGGAATAAAGGGTCGCTTTCATTTAGGTATAATAAATGTCCGCATTTCAAGGATTTCTGTTCTGAAGGGTTCCACTGGCACAAACAGAAACAAAAGAAAACCAAAGCATGTGTAGTTTACAGGGGCATCTCCTCACAAGACTGCAGGCAATTGATCTTACAGATTGTGATAACTAGTGATGGAATAAGGCACTTGGGCCTGTGCGTGCTTCTCTTCCCCACCCGAATGTAGATTCCCCTTTTGCTTTGTGCATACTTTAGCTTGTAGCTTTGTCAGATGTAAGATTATCTATCATACTATCTAAGGTCAGATGTACCACATGTGTTATGATTGTAAAAAGTGAATAAAGGAACCTCTATACGTAGGATCGGATTGTGCAGAAAGCCTGCAAGTAGTCCTGTTAAAGGAGATTTGTAAAAAACCAAAACTGGCCTACGTTTTGCATCTAGCAGGACTGCAACCTTGTTTCCTGACCTATTCCACCACCAATCGTAATATATCTTGAATTGATATGTCTGTGCAGATTATTTAACACACTTACATTTACAAATGGGTTCAGCTGCATAATTGCACTGGCTACAATTTACATGTAGCAGGTGGCACCGACTAATGAGTTTGTACATTCTGTAATTTTGGTCGCCCAACTTGATCCAATTTTGAATTTCATTCAATTGGAAATTATTGGTTATTAAATTTGTAGAAGTTTGGCCATGTGATTTCTTTGTCAAAAGGTTACTCCTATGTGTGAATTTATTCGTTTTATACTTAAACCCATGCACATTTATTAAGTTTAGTGTATTTCACCTTTCTTGCCTGAAGGATGTAGGAAAGTGTTTGCACAATCAACCATTTACAGTCTGTTTAGTGAAAAAATGTTTAAAATGTTTCAGAATAGGCACTAGATTCACTTGCACACAAGAAAAGACCTGTAATTGTGTGACAGTTGAACATTGAATGCAACTATAATTTTTAGTCCTCATTTGAAAAGAGCAGCAAAATGCAGTCAAATCCATGTTCTTTCAAATTTCCACAGCATTTGAAACGTCACATGCTCACTCATACTGGAGAGAGACCACATCAATGTGAACAATGTGGAAAGGCATTTTCACTGCAGCAACATCTGAAACGTCACATGCTAACTCACACTGGAGAGAAACCTCATCAGTGTGAACAATGTGGAAAGGCATTTTCACTGCGACAAAATCTGAAAATTCATATGCTCACCCACACTGGAGAGAGACCACATCAATGTGAACAATGTGGAAAGGCATTTTTACAGCAGCAAACTCTGAAACGGCACATGCTCATCCACACTGGAGAGAGAGCACATCAGTGTGAACAATGTGGAAAGGCATTTTCACTAAGAGAAAATTTGAAGGCACATATGCTCACTCATTACCCGGAGAAAATGTACAAATGCTTCTGTAAAAGATCATTTACATACCTATGTACGTTGAAGGCCCATTGCAGAATTCATACTGGCGAGAGGTTCAGATGCACAAGTGTTGGATGTCATAGATCTTTCCTGTACAAGGGAAGTTTGGCCTATCATCTTAAAAGATGTAACATTAAACACAACTGAAACATGTCACACACTACTAATTAAGTGTATTGCTCTTTGAATAAATGAATTATATCGTTTTCTTTTCCCTCTTAGTATACAAACTCATTCTTTATACTCATCGTCCTGCATTTATAATGTTCGCTATTATAGCATTGAAATAATACACACTCTACTCTCCCTGTTGCATGTAACATTGTACTGAAGTATTGGTATAGTTCAAATCCTTTCTGCATGCTATGTAGTGATGATGTCATGAAAATTAGAGTGCAGGTGCGATATATCCGATATACCCCCGATAATGAATTTCATTAAAAATACGCGACCCGTCTGTAACAAGACTCTTGACGATCGAATCGTATAGCTTGTTTTAGAAATCGATCTATAAGTAAAAAATGAGCAGTTTCATTTTTGTTTCATGTCGCGCGGTTGTAGAGAACAAAAGGTCCTCGTACCCAGTCCCAGAACAATGGGCGGGTCTCCTCCTCCTGCACAACTCGGGATAGGAACACTTTTAAACGATGTAATTTTCACTAATAGCTTCAGAATTGGCTGGAAGAGGTCCTTTATTGATCAAATCGTTGATGTTAGTATTGGTAAACAATCGACTATACGGCTAATTAGACATCTAATAAGGAATGCACGATATGTATATATAAATGCCTAGCTAACAACGGAAAAACTCTTCGGTGATTCAATCGTGTCGTTTGGTGTGAAACCTTTTTGTTAGTGAAGTTGTTTTCCTGAAAATGGCTTCTCGTCAGAAAAAGAAACGCGTCGAGTGAAACGACTTGCCAAATATCGAGACGATGTTTTAGAATCGGCACGGCATCCTACAAAGCAGACCCAGAAAAAAAACGGACCGCTGAACGCGAGGGGTATCAAGCAGACCCAGAAAAGAAACAGTCCGCTGAACGCGAGCGGTATAATCAGCTGGGTATCATGCAGATCCAGAAAAGAAACGGTCAGCTAAACGCGAAAGCTATCAAGTAGAGCCAGAAAAGAAAGACCGCTGAACGCGAGCAGTATCAACGTGACCCAGAAAAGCAAAAGACCGCCAAAAGGAAACGTTATTGGGAGAGTCTCGCTTGACGAAGAGAGTGCGGTACGGGAAGGCTAAGCGTAGTACGGTCTAGGGTTTGCATCCGGATTGTGATTAAATGACGGATATTACGGATTCCGCCTTGTTATTCATCAATCCGTTATCCGTTATCCGACCTGGTCCAAATCCGGATTGACACGGATATTTTGCGTAATGGAATCCGATTGGTTCGGCTCAAATCGGCTGAAGTTTTGCTTTATATTGTTTAATCCTTATAGGGTGTTTGCACTGCAGTCTCTCTGGTCAGACGCAGATTACATGAATTTAAATCTATGGTACACTATATATAATCAAGAATTGGGCGTGACGGAATCACGGGACTGGAACATTAATTCAGTTTTGTCACGTGGTTGCTGACTGGAGTCTATGACGACAGAAGCGAAGAGCTTTAAAACAGGTGATTTTATGCTGTCGAAATGAGAGGAAGAAATTGAAGGAAAAGGAACTGAACACAGTGGTTGCCAGTGCGTTTGGGTAACCATAACGAAGAAAATGGTTCATGGGAGGTGTTTTGGTTAATCAGGAAGATGGTTATATTCCATGCATTAAGAATTCCAGAGCAACTTCTAAAAACATGATGTGCAATGTGGATGTTATGAAATCCGGATAAAAATCCGGATACCGGAGTCCGGAATAAAATCTATCGGATTTCGGTATCCGGATAGTTAATTTACCGACGGATGCAAACCCTAGTAGTACCGTGCATAACCAACGAGGCCATCAACAAAGTACTACCGACAAAGATATGTAAATGTAGTAACCTACTCTTACCTTAGATATTAAGCTTGGTTTGCATATGACATTAGCTGAAACGTTGCGTCAGCGTTGCCTTTGGTCAGTGTCGTTATGCAATATTGGAAGAGACTTTGACCAGTTATTGTTTGAACTTTCTATAGTGCAATGTGACGCTTTGTAGCAAATGTTGATATAATCTGTGCATTGAATCAGAATGGCTTCAGTTTCATGGCATGAAACTATTTTAGTGGGCAACTGTTGCATGTAAGAGTATAACTTTCAAGCCTTGGTGTATATAGTTTAGCACATACATAATGTTGCATGTACGCTCTTCCTTTTTTACTGTAGCTACTCTCTGTACGAACCAAAGGATATCGTACTAAGCGAGTCTAAGGGTGGCCTCGAAAAGGTTATTCTTAAGAATAGCACTTTACTAGTTCATGCAATTAAATGATGCCTTTTGCAAGACGCACCCATGATTAGCACGAAAGGTGTGTACCAGATCTGCACATGCTGCTGTCAGTAAAGTTTGTGCAGATGCAGTGCTTAAAAACGTACTGAATGAGCGTATAGAAAAAAAAGCAGGCCCGGGGAATTTCTAAAGGATATTCGTGCCATTAATGCAATTAAATTGCAGATATAGTCGCCTCCTAGAAGGGGTAAGGTACCATACTACTGGTTCAGAGCCTTTCTTCTATTTATGCCTCTTACAACCACATAAGGCAGCAAGGAAGAGGGCGACGTGGAAGAGGCGGTGAAGGACTAGACCGTAATGTCATGAACTATTATTCGGAAAATATATATTTATACTACTACATTTAATGTTAGTGTTATTATATATTATGCATGCCAAATGTGCTAATGATAATGGTCGGTCTAAGTACAGCAAGGAAATATTTCATGAATGATTAAGAAACTAAAACTTTAATTCTGATATCGGATCGCTTAGCTTCGTTCATAGTTTAGCAAATTGCACCCACATGACGTCACACAGCCCGTTGTACGTACAAAAAAAAATCGATGAAACAAGTAAATAAAAACATTCCCTAGGAGAAAGTTGGTGTGATATAGGATTTGATGGCAATTGGTGGTGTAAAAAGCAAGAAAACAAGGTCTTATTAGAAGGGAAAATGTAATAATCCAATATTTAGCACAGAAACAACACATGCCCTAGAAATGTGCTAAATATCGGACTATTACATTTTCCCTTCTGATAAGGCCTTGTTTCCTTGCTTTTTACACCACCAATCGCCATCAAATCCTATATCCCATCAACTTTCTCCTAGAGAATGTTTTTATTTACTTGTCATAATTATTGTCATGCTTACATACCTTTTAACCTTTTCATTCATAGATTCATTTTGCACTTCTCATTTTGATTATCAACTGTGCACGTAAATTACACGTGCTAACACTTCAAAATAGACAGGCTAATCCAAATGCAATAAATAGTTAAGAGAAACCTGTAGTTTAGTCACACAATCCACTTTGCCATTTTGGACAGGTCTATGATTAAGCGCCCACTGGATGGAAGCAATGCTTAACCTTTACAAGCCAGGCTGATTATTGCCTTCAAAGAAAGATTGTCCAGGCATCAAGTTCCTGAATGACTGTTGTCATCAACACACACTTAGAGCAAAGGAACGAAACAAAATGGCAGCACATCTGGCAACTCAATACTTTACACAAGATTGTCATTCTCTTACCCTATTTGGAATCAGCTGAATGATGTCACTATTACATCATTATTCTTAACACTGTAATTGAGTGCTGATTTTCAATTATTGTTTGCTATTCTCAACTGTACACTGTAATAGTTAGTGGAAAGTACAGGTGCACTATTAAGAACCATGCCCATATATTGCATACAACTTCTTGGTCTCTACAGATGGGTTCATAACAGTTTAACATTGGGCTCACAAATTAGAAGGATGGTTTGATGGCCTCACTTCAGGCCTACTTTAGTTCTTGCTGTCCAATTCTCGACTATTGTTACAATTCCTGATGAGGTTGCATATATTTACATGGTACAGTCTGAGCTAGATGCATGACAAACCCTAATCCATTCCCCTTCACCTTTCAAGTGACGATCACGTCATTGCAATCTTAGGGCTGTCTCGAGTACAAGGTTTTCAACATAAGGAAAATAAAAATCAACATTGATGCACTGAAATTAACAATGGTACTGGTTTGTTCTTTATTTTAATTATTTTGTTTATTTTTAATTTTTATTTGTATTTATATGTATTTATTATTATTATTATTATTTATTTATTTTTTCAAATAAATGCACATGACATCCTTATTTCAATATATATATGCACCAGATATTAAAAGGTTTATGGCGGAGGAGATATCCTAGAAAGGATAGCTGTGACATTGGCACACACAAGGTTGAGATTCAGCCGACCATAGATCTTGTGGAGTATGGTGGACTTTGGCCGGCATGTGGATTATTATTATTATTTTTTTATTATGGAATACATAAATACATGAATGAAGACAAATCCAACAAATACACAAAACAACTAAGTAATCAGTGTTGGGGAGTTTGGGGATAGGAACGGCAAAGGATTGATCGAGCATTAGCTCTAACCAATAATAAACTAAGCTCTGCCAAACATAAACTAAACATATAGCTCTGCCACTGTTTTGGCCTTGGGAGTACTTCTTGATTCTCAACCTCAACCTCTGAGCTCTGTTGGAGGAATGAGCCACTCGTACTCAAAGTTGTCATAATTTTTCTGCTGTTTAAATACGACCAGTTAGATTACATCAGCCACAACATCTTTTTCACCATGCATTACAGGTACTCTCTGAGCATGTCCAATGAACTGGGCTAATTTTATAGGCCAGTGCATGTTTGTACAGATCGCTGCTAAACTGGTGGATGGTCAAATCCTTCCAACAGACAATAATGACGATCCATTCTTGGTATCTTGCATGGCCTCCTTACGCTCATGAGCCTTGAGATCTCAATACACTGCTACAGTGGGCAAATCTGGATACACCGAATAAGCTAGATCAGCTATTCATGATTGGTTGGACCAGCATGGCATGGCTACATGTTTGTAGGGAGTAACAAGAGGAGAATTGATTTTCTTTTTCTTTAAGCAACTGAAACTGTACTATGAATAAATTATGCCGCAGTAGAAAGTGTTTCTTTGCCTTGATGTCAGTCAAAAAATGGTTCATGGTATGATTTTACGGAGTCCACATATCATAATAAGACCGATTTATTGTTTATTTAATACTTGTTTAAAATTCATTTTGAAAAAAAGCAAATGACTGCCTATGTATGCATGGACCATATGGCTCTGTCATGGCAGGAATGGCGCATTTCACGCCATTCTTGGAGATGTACTCTATGCATGTTTTTGAACATCTGTTTTGACTTTGTGCACAGATGGAACACTCAATTGGCAGAATTAATAGAGCAGCGCACCGGCCTGGCTGAATTTGCCCAAATGAACCATTTTACAGTTTTCAGGCTCTCAATCGAAAAGTTTCGCTTTGAATGCTATCTAATACATATTGAAAGGTCTGCACCAGTGGTAAAGTTTACGTAAGACGAAAACCACTGCTAATGTAATCTGGACTCTCCCCCTACCTTGCAAGGTCCTTTCTAAAACAACCTACTAGGCTTAGTCCCTTCTCCAAAAGATGCCAAGGTGTCTTCTCAATAGTCTCTCTCCTCTCCCAACCACAGTGCCTCCAACAGTCAAACACAAATGCACATCACTTATGAACACCCACCCGATACCTAGCACATGGGGAGAATTGCGTGATAGCAGGCAGTTTCAGGAGCAGCTGTCGATCCTCATTCAGAGGCTGAGGGTGGTCAGGGTACCATATGGATCTCACCTCTACAAGCTGAGGGGGGCTCTCCAGGGGGCCGGGAAGCACAAGTTGATAGAGGAGGGTGTGGTCTCACAACTGGAGCAGAGGAGGCAGACCACACTACATCACGAGCGTCTCTACGGGCTGGTAGGTCACTCCCCCCCCTGCCCTCCTGACATTGAACTTATTGACTGCTAGTATTGATCAGGGGTCTACTCCACTATCACGTCCTTTGAATATGTGTGTGTGTCTGTGTGTTCATGGCCTGTTTCTTACTTGTCTGAATGATATCCACTATTCAAATAACGTGATTCAGACATGACGCGGATTTAATTTGGCACGGTATCCAATGGTATCCAGTGCTAACCAATTGTATCTGTGTAACCTTCTTTGAATAGTGGATCTAATTCAGACACAAGAAACACTGTATGCATCAGGTGTGATAGTGAGAGATAAGTGTATAATTAGTTCAGTGATATGTACAGTGTCCTCGTACACAACTGCCTCCCTCGCCCCTCTCCCTCTCCTTCTCTCTCTCCCTCTCCATCCCTTTCTCTCCTCCCTCCTCCCTCCCTCTCTCCCTCCCTCCCCCTCACACAACAGTACAAGAACATGGTTGTGGGCGGCCATCTTCCAGTCACCTTGGAGAAGGCCATCTACAAGTACCTCAGTGCACTACAGCTGCACATTGAGGTTAGTGTATAGAGACCGTAAAGCTTATGGGCTTATCAAATTTCTCGTTTCGATTCACAACTTCCCTTTCACCCTACTTTTCCCTCCTCCCCATTCCACTCCTTCCACCCCTCTCCTCATCTTTACTTTCCCTTCTCTGTTTACTACTTTCACTTTCCTTCCCTCCCCTCTTCTCTTCATTCACCACCTCCCTCTTTCTACTCTTCCTCCACCCCTCCCCTAACCATGACTTCCTCGCAGACTGTCCTGCAAGACTCAGGCGAGGCTTTGTCTCCCGTAGCAACCAATGGCAGCTCCTGATTGGCCAGGAGCAGCAGGAAGACCCTCAAGTCTCGCCAGACTCTCCAGGCAATGTACACGAAAGCCAAGAACATCACCAAGAGGGTCAATACACAGATGGCTGAATTTGAGGAACTCTCTGAGAGGAATTCCAAGCATAGCTACATAGAGAAGTGCCAGCAGTGTCCAGGGTACAACTGTGACTGTGTGTGTATGTGTGTGTGTGTGTGTCAAAGATATCTGGCCCGAACCTTCAGTCCAGCTTATCTCTCTCGTCTCTAGAGCAATCCGAGACTGCCCTTGAGACTTGTAATTGTTGGTCTCCACAGGTGGGGAACTGGGTGGTCTACTGTGTTCTACAACATAGGGAGCTGGACGAGAGAGTGACAGCTGTACACCAGTTCATTCTGATTGCTAAGGTAGGAATGGGGAGGAGGTTTGGTGCATGCAAGTGTACTGCATATCGTCATCGTTCACACTCTCCACCCTCTTCCCCTCCCTTAGCAATGTCTGGAATTCAACAACTACAGCTCTGTCATGGCAGTGGTGGTGGCTGGATTGGGATCTGCTCCAATTAGACGACTCCACAAGACATGGGAGGTGAGAGTGACTCTAGTGGAAGATGATGTCATTATCCAAATACCTGTGCACATGGCCACATTTATGGAACATACACATATCACAGGGTGTTTCAAAATATCATGTTGACCTATTCAAGGAAGTGGACTTACTTCTTGAATCAGGGGTAAGTAGTGGCTAAATTGAAGTCGGCACAAGTGATTGACTTTCATTTTCAGAACAATTACAAGTGATGCAGGGATCGTCTTAGTACCATTCCCACCCCAGCTGTGCCCTACATTGGTGTGTTCCTCAAGGACCTGACCTTCATCTGTGACGGTAACCCTGACTACCTGAGGGGTGGTCTCATCAACGTACACAAGAAACGACACGTAAGAAAAGACAATATCTTACTGTGTTATACACATGCGATGGCTTATGTGTGTAGAGTGTGAGCAATCCGCGTGTACTTGTGTGAGTGTGCCTATGGGACTTTACATGCATACACATTAACTGGGCATGCCATGTACATGATAGCTCCACATATTAGAAAAATGGGATTTAATTGCCTTTATGTTTTGAATTCATTGTTTTTCAAATGATTGTTAATATCCTGTCTTATGCGCTTAAATTGTGCTGCGGACTATTGTTGCAGGTATACTCGAAGGTTGAGGAGATCAAACGTCTTCAGAGGGATGCTTACAACTTCCAGCCAGTCCTAGAACTGCAGAACTACTTCACTCAGTACCGCCTCACCTCTGATGATGAGCTCCACTCCCTTGCCCACGAGCTGGAACCCAAGATGGTGGTCCACAGACGTGCCCCCAGATCCCGCTCCTCCACCAATCTCAGCTCCACCACACCCAACTTCTCCTTCTTCAAGCCCAACAGCAAATACCTGTCCACCACCACACTTAGGACGTGATGATGTCATCAAAACACACATAGAGCAAAAGAACGAAACAAAAATGGCAGCACATCTGGCAACTCAATGCTTCATACAAGATTGTCATTCTCTTAACCCTCTTATGATCAGCTGAATTATGTCATTATTTTCCTTTTCAACTTACCTCTTATCAACTGACTCACATATTAGTTGCCATGAAACATCACATTTGAATTTTAGGGCACGATTGAAAGATTGGAGAAGCATGTGTATGCTTTTACTGTATGGTGCATGTATACGTATGGTGCTTGTGACGAAATGCATGTACCAGTGTAAGTGTATGCCCTTATAACTGATCTAGGTGTGTAAGTAAGGAGGAAAAAGCTGCAATGCAAGTGTATGTGTGTGTGTGTGTGTGTGTGTAGTACGTTTCTGCGGGCAATCACATACATGTACATGTGCAGAGTTTGAACTCTTCCAGAACTACTTTTGAACCCACCTTTGGTTGCATTTTACCTGTGCATAGGAAGTAAGACCAATGTGACTGATCATACATGTATATATTCATCCAGGAATGGCTATTTAGTTACGAGGATCTGTGTTGAAAGCAACAGGGGATGGTGTTTCGGAATATACATCATAAAAGTGATGGGGCAAAAATAAGTTTTCCCTTTGTACCATTACATGGCATGCCTTGCAGTTATAGTAAATGTTACAGACCAGCCCGATTAATATGCTGAATGGCAAGTTACATGGCATGTGTAAATCAGGGGGTCAGTAAATCCCTTGTTATTGTGTGCATCTTGTAAATATAACATCTGTAGCAACTGAATGTCTTGAAACTATGAGTGTTACTGATAGATGTTGCGTGTTGCCTACTCAATCCTTCCTGTCTCTCTCTCTCACCCCCCCCAGGCTTCTACTGATTACATTATGTCATTAGTAATTTAAAAACATACAAGCTGCACATATAAAGGATGGCAAGAACTGGACAGGATGAAGAAGCAGTGAATCATGATGCCAGTTGGTAGAATGCAGCCATTGCTTCCATCACCTCCAAGCTCATAGGACTTGGTGTCATTGAACTCATTTTTCTTTGTTTCTGTCAGTCACTGTGTAATCTGAACAAAACAATGTTTGCAATGGGATTTCAGCTTCTCACTTCATAAGCTGAGACATACTCTGTGTGTGTGTATGTGTGTGTGTATGTGTGAGTGTATGTGTGTGTGTATGTGTGTGTGCACATAACCCTCCTCTGATCCTATCTTAATTTAGATGTTTATACAAGGAACAAAGGCACAATGTCATGAATTTTGTTGTGTGGCAAGACCTTTGCCCCATGCATGCAACATACACATGACATACAGTACATGTATATGTATGATGTAAGATAATACCTCCATACAAGTGAACAACACACGATATTTGTGTAGGGGTACAAAATACACACATGTCTACATGGTGTATGGACTATATAATATATATGTTGCTGCATGCACCTTTGTGCAAATACATCATAGTATGCTACTTGTGATCGTGTGGGATGGGTCGATGTGGTTGTAGCACCACTTTTGTTCCCAGACCCGTGTCATAACAGCTGATGGAGGACATCACCGTTACATTTACAATACAATTAGCCCTATCCAGTCATTTCACCACAGTGGGGGTGAGGGGAGCACACATAGTGGCTTACTGGATTGATACTTAGTGTGCCTATGCATATATGCATATGGCTTCATGACTGTGGTATGGGTGCATCTGTGGTGGGCAACAATTAGGTTGATACATGTAGGGAGTGGTAAGCTTACAGATCATGTCTTCCTTCGTGTCTTCTTCACTGCTGATTCTAATGCCTTACCGCTTCTACAATTTCCCCCAGCCTGGAACTCTCATTGATGCTACTGCAATTGGCCCCCCCCCCCACACACACACAAACACACACACACAAACACACACATACACACACACACACATACACACACACAGAGTTATACACATGGCAAAGAATAAAACTATGCAACATGACGTGTGAAGATTTTTAAGCTCGTACGTACTCACATCACCCTTTCTCATCTGGCATAACCATTGCTAAACTTCTCTTTGTTCTTTATGCTACGTCCACTCAGTTATACCACCAGTTTGCTAAGAGTTTGGTTACTTATTTATGCATGTGCACACATTGTGTAAATGAAACTGTATTCCTTTGGCAACTCCATGCATGTGGAGTTCCCATGTGACTGGTTCTCTGTAGATCCTCCTTTGACTGCACA
This sequence comes from Ephydatia muelleri, assembly GCA_013339895.1. Taxonomy (NCBI): domain Eukaryota; kingdom Metazoa; phylum Porifera; class Demospongiae; order Spongillida; family Spongillidae; genus Ephydatia; species Ephydatia muelleri. Next base: position 3,844,282 of record JABACO010000003.1, read on the forward strand.
TAGGTACATGTGCATGTAGCTGCATGTCCCATACGATGTACATACATCGTGTTTGTCCCCATTGGATTGGTCCTCTATACATACACTTGCACACATACACGCACCATGGCAAAAATTAAACCTGTCTAATGATGGTACACACACACACACACACACACACACACACACACACACACACACACACACACACACACACACACACACACACACACACACACACACACACACACACACACACACAAACTCATGTACATTGCATGCAAGGTCTGAACCTGTTCTCTGCACATGCACTTGCATTCTATTCCATCGAACTTCTCGTATGCATGCTTAAGAGGACACTGATTCTATTCTCAATTTCTGTATGGGACTGAGTTGTAGTATGTTGCTCTCTATTGTTTCATATGGTTGACAACTTCTGCATGTGG
>JABACO010000003.1:3849706-3935498 GCA_013339895.1 Ephydatia muelleri
TTCCACGTTACAAATAGATGCACGTGGCACACGTGTAAATATAGCCGGACCAATTTTTTCTTACCCGGCCTTTTTTATCCAAAAAAAAATTGGTCCGGGTAGACTAATTTTCTCAGATAATTTTGGTCCGGTACCAAATTTGTTGCCGGACCAAAATTTTCGTGACTGATTACTGGGTAAGGTGGACCCTGCAGGAGAATACTTTATGCACGATGTAGAGACCTTTCTTTAAGTACATTACAGGGTCATAGATTCACTCCCCAGTAAATTACCAATGAGAGCATAGCTGTAAGTTAATTCAATATCTGCGTCTGCCCATGTTGATCACTTGTCAACACAGAAACAGTTTGAGGGTTCTTTCATGTTGATATAGCCTAGCCACACCTGAATTGGACACTCAAATCTGTTCTTTATTTACCTGTACATGCATGTTAATCATGATAGAATTTTACACCATTATAATTATATAGGCATTACATTCATTAAAACGTTTCATCGCGATCTAACAATCCATCCCAGCTAGAAAGTGTATCGAGCACCCAATACTTTGACAGGGGTAAGCCCAGATCCTGGAACACTTTTTGACGGGGTGAAGTGGTGTTTAGAGGTAGCAATAACCATCTCCTTATAGTATAAGTCCCATTCATCCTTCAGCTTCTTAATGCTTTCACTCTTTTTCTCTGCAGTTTTCTTTGATGGCAAAGATCTAGAGTGCACCCCTGCGAAAAATTGATAATTTGTTTGGAAAAAATTTGCAAGCTCTCTGGAGTAGTCGATAATTTTATTCATAAGCCTCTTAACGTTGTCACTCAATACCTGTTCGGCAACCAGACATATGCACTCGTTACCATGAAAGTGAAAGATTCCACTTACCTTCACTTTTCGCAGTAATAAGCTTGCCTCATCTAATTTCTTCTTGGCATCTTCGTGTTCTTGAACCCTGATCATATTAACACGCCGCATCCGCTTAGTTTCTTGGTCTATTGCACGCTTCGTATCATCTCTGTTTGTACTTCCACCGAAAAACACCGATAGAAAGCCCGTGCTAGATCCACGGGCATGGCGGGGAGTATCCTCCTGTACAATGAGTAAATAATTTGCTAGAGATTGTTCAGCTTCTTCTTTAGCTCGTTCAGCTCTGCTTAATTTCGTCTTTCTGTTCTGTTCTTCCTCTTCTAACATTTTTATCAACGAGCTACCTAAAAATAGAGAGATAAAATTTTGGCAACATTTCACAATATCGCCAAAGGCCGTCGAGAATTCTTTTGAGCTCTGAATGATTTGGTCGCGGAGCGCGGGTTCCGCTTCATCTCCGACACTGTCGCACCACAAAACGTAGTTTTCGCACCAATCTGACGAGGCCTTCTCCACGCTAGTCACACCAATCTCACAAACGTTGCGAAAGTCAAGAGCAGTCCTATCCAAGATGCCTACTAGTTGCTCGTTGCTCTCGCAGGCATAGTGACACTCAAGGAAGGTGGCCAGAATGTCATCGAATAATTTGACGGAGAGTTCGCCTATGGAACTGATATCGAGCTCCATAATATCATCCATGACTGATTATCCTGAACTACGCTATTGCGCTATTTTATTGCATGAGGTCGCTTCGAACGCCCACCGTGGCCTGCAGGTCGCGTTATGCTAGGGCGATTTGCTGGTCAGATTATGGCATGCTATTCTCAGGCATGTGATTCGTATGTAGACCGCACATGGACTTATACAGCCTTGAAAGTAAATTTCAATAAAAACTATTATCATTATCTATCGATCATCTAGTCTTGATGTCTGCTGCAAAGCAGCGCCACCCATATATGGTCATGTGTGTGCATCGCTTTGATTGCGCCATCTACATGTAGACGGCGCAAATCACATGCCACTGATTGAAATATATTGCCAACTCTTTTGCACGTTATTTCACATCCTGAGCGATGGACTCAAAAGATGATGTGCAAATACTCTCTGAAGCGCCAGAAGTCTACAAAGCTGTATTGGTTACGTTTCGGGAGTGCTATAATGTATGCTGTTACTCCAGTGATTCCATACTCTCCGTGCACGTCAAGAAAGATATCGAGCAGTGTGGCGTTGATTTTCGATACATTTGCCAACAAACTGCAACCCTTGCTGAGAGAATCACCAGTAGCTTTATTGATGATAGTCTTCTCTTCTTTGAAGATGAAGAAGTGATGAAGTCCAAGGAAATGGCACTAGGAATTGCAGATCAAGCTGCTGAACTAGCAAAAGGATTCACGGCAATACGCAGTTGGGTGACGAATCTAGCAGGAAGATGCAATGGCTGTATCCAGAAAATAAGCCAAGAAAAAGGTGTCCATCTCAGCAATGTTAAAAAAGCCCTTGAGGGTGCCCAACAAGATAAGCGAAAAGCTGACATGGCTCGAGAAGCAGCTGCAAAAGCAGTTCAAGAAAAAGAAGATACCCAGTTTATTTTTGGTGTAGCTTCGTGGATACCCGTTGTAAACCTCGTGGCGCTTCCGTTGTATTTTATGGCTCGTAGTGACACTGCAGAAGCTGTTAGTGAAAAGAACAAGGCTGAAGAAACCGTCTTTACCACACAGACGAAGGTCACCGATGCTGAGTGCGTCAAACAGAAGGCTCAGGTACATGTACATGCTTGAACTGATTTGATGTGTGAGTTACATGTGCTTATACCCATATTTCTAGGAAGCTGCAGAGAAGCTTGGCCAATTGGTGTCGAATCTATCAATAATCGAGAACATCTGCAATGGTCAAATAGCATTTTGGAATCATCAAACGGATAAATTTAGATCGTTTGAGGCAAGCATCCGCAAGTTCACCAAATATAATCTACTTCAGAACAAGACAAAAGATCTTGTGGACTGGCTGCGAACGCGAAAAGTAATGATGGAGCGCTACTATGATGTCATGCAGCACGTGATCAGTGGAGCCAACATAGCCGCTTCACTGACACCAACACATTTTCAACCTATTCGGTTGGAGGCGCTATGCCTCACCTTGGGGTCGGAGAGTTAGAGTTGATTCCATTAAGGATTTTCTGAAGCTTATTGTACACATTTTCAGTGTCATCCCTTTTGGTCTGTTACGTAACCCATGTACTCTAGTTCTAAAGTAATCATAATGTACTGTGCATATAATGTCATTGGTATTGTTTCTAATGATGGAAAGAGACTTTTGTGGATGTTACTACATGTACATGTGCATGTATCACAAACCATAGATTGATGACCTATTCTAATTGTATGCACAAAACACATCAGCCGTCTGGCAGTCCCATTTCAAGGTCCATAGATCGAAGGGAAAAGGGTACGCGGCTAAAGCTGGTGTGATTACTGGTCACAAGCCAATCTCCGGGGAACACTCCACTCATAACTAGGCACATTGAACGGCATCACAAGGACCAACTAAAGAAGTAGTGATTAGTAACAGTGCCTAAAATAAAATAGCAGTTCTAACAGCCAAATGAGAAATCGCAGCTCGAGTAGTTTATTTACAGCTCCTCAGACTCACACAAGACAGTCGAGCACGATAAATCCATGAAACGTTTAGCATATGCACGGTGTGATATTCTGCTCCCTAGTTCTTGCTGAATGTGACAGACTAGCCTTCAGTGAATTTGTTGCATGAGGTTCCTTCAAGATGTCTTTCGCAGCACCAAAATGATAGACGGTTGTATTACTGTACACTAACCGGTACATTGTGGGCGTAGTCCGGCCTGGCAGCCAAGCGCTGGCCTATCAGGCCCGCCTGACAGGCCATCTGGCCTTTGGCAGCCCTGGTGGGTAGATGGATGTAAAAATTCATTTACTATCTCTGTCTCTCCGATACAATATGATATCTTGTCAGATAAAATATGTCTCAAGTTATGGTTACACAGGAAAACAGAATCACTGAAACTGCATTTCAGTAGCATTTTAATCACATCAATGGGCAGACACTGATAGTGTGAATGAATTTTATTATAGCTCTGCTCAGGTAAACACCAACCTGCATGATGGTTGGGTTAGCGGAAAGTTTCACTGTACAAAAATTTGATGCACACCAAATTTGGCGTGCTATAGCGTTGCATGTCCAACTGGCATACCACTTGTGGCGTGTCATGCAGCCCCACCGATCTTAATGATGTCTGCATCCAGTGGATGTCTAAAGTATCTGGTGAGTTTAATGGTGAAATCAGAATTTTTCTATCCCAAATCTAAACTGAGTTATATACACGATGTCCACAATTTCTTGACATGTCCTGACCTTCAAACTTTCTTATCTGCGTTGCTGAAATGGGTTCATTTGTCTGTACAAACAATAACCGTGTGACATAAAAACGGCCGCGGTTAATCATTTGTAGCAATTATGACGTACTCAAGCCGCAATTTTTTTTTTTTACACAACGAAATAACAACCAATTCAATCTGTAACGAAGTTCTAGCTAAGAAGCATTATGACGCAAAACGATGTTATAAAAATTTATTACAATTGTGCTGCAGTACAGATCATGTAAATAAACGTCGTATAAATAGTTCTATTTTTAAAGTGTATCAATCGTTTACCAGGTCATGAGGTGATTGATTGTTGTAAAACACGCCCCGCTTGCGCAAAGGACACACACAGTGCACGTTTCTTTTTTACTAGGGGAGTAACTTTGCACTAAAATGTGCATGTTTTGTGATGGAATTTGGTACTTCTCTTTCGCCAAGGTCAATATGAATAGTGAGGTTAAGTTACAAGTTAACCCCGTAATCGTCGGGCAAACCCTGGACCGCAAGACATGAAATCCCCCAATTTTTGAATTCTGTCCAAAATTTCATGTTTAATGCGTGACTCTGTTGATTTATGGAGCAAATAAAAATCATGAAGTGAGTGTTAAAAATAAAAAGGTTGAAATGGAAAATGTAATAATGACATAATTCAGCAGATTCTAGGAGGTTTAAGAGAATGACAATCTTGTGTGAAGCTTTGAGTTGCCGGATGTACTGCCATTTTGTTTCGTTCCTTTGCTCTATGTGTGTGTTGATGACATCATCACGTCCTAAGTGTGGTGGTGGACAGGTATTTGCTGTTGGGCTTGAAGAAGGAGAAGTTGGGTGTGGTGGAGCTGAGATTGGTGGAGGAGTGGTATCTGGTGGCACGTCTGTGAACCACCATCTTGGGTTCCAGCTTGTGGGAAAGGGAGTGGAGCTCATCATCAGGGGTGAGGCGGTACTGAGTGAAGTAGTCTGCACTTCTAGGACCGGCTGGAAGTTGTAAGCATCCCTCTGAAGACGTTTGATCTCCTCAACCTTCGAGTATACTTGCAACAAAGGTGCAAAGCGCAATAAAGGACATTATCAAGTATTTGAAAATCAATGAATTTCAAAACTCTGCATACAACACGCAACACATCCCATTTTTCTAATATGTGGAGCTATCATTCAACATGTACATGGCATGCCCAGTTTATGAATATACGGTATATGTATGCATGCATGTAAAGTTTTACAGGCACACACACACATGTACACACGGATTGCTCACACTCTTCGTACATAAGCCATCACATTTGTAACACATACAGCTGTAGTATGACATTTTCTTTCCTACCTGAAATTTTCTTTCCTGCACACACACACACACACACGCACAAACACACACCACACACACACACACACACACACACACACACACACACACACACACACACACACACACACACACAGATTCTCATGCTCACACTCCACACACATAAGCCATCACATATGTATAACACTGACACACACAGTAAGATACTTTATTTTCATACCTGTCGTCTCTTGTGTACGTTGATGAGACCACCTCTCAGGTAGTCACGGTTACCGTCACAGATGAAGGTCAGGTCCTTGAGGAACACACCAATGTAGGGCACAGCTGGGGTGGGAATGGTACTAAGACGATCCCTGTATGTAATTATTCTGAAAATGAAAGTCAATCACTTATGCTGCCTTCAATTTAGTGGCTACTTACCCCTGATTCAAGAAGTCCATTTCCTTGAATAGGCCAACATGAAACACCCTGTGATGTGAGTTCATGTGTTTGTGTGTGTGTGTGTGTGTGTTCATGTGTGTGTGTGAGTTCATGTGTGTGTGTGTTCATGTGTGTGTGTGTGTGTGTGTTCATGTGTGTGTGTGTGTGTGTTCATGTGTGTGTGTGTGTGTGTGTGTGTTCATGTCATTACCAGCTATTTCGGACATCCATAGATCGTCTGTATGTAAATGAGAATGTACTTGCTCTGTTTGATTTTGTACAAGTAAATAAAAACATTCTCTAACGAGAAAGTTGTTGGTATATAGGATTGACCAATGGTGGTGTAAAAAGCACGGAAACAAGAGTGACAGAAATTTGACTGGAAAATTGAAATAGGCCTATACTTAGCCCATTACTCAGGCATGTACTGTTACAATGTTAGTGTGCTAAATATAGGCCTATTTCAATTTTCCAGTCAAATTTCTGTCACTCTTGTTTCCGTGCTTTTTACACCACCATTGGTCAATCCTATATACCAACAACTTTCTCGTTAGAGAATGTTTTTATTTACTTGTTTCATCAGTTTTTTCCTCTGGCGTCTTTATAAGTGGTCACAAATTGATTTTAATTTTCAAAGGGAGGGAGGGAGGTTTAACATTTTAATAATAGAAATTATATGTATAGGAGTTCTAAATGTTATTTACTGTTTGGCCTTGTCCTCTATGTCTCCCCCAGCCTCTTCTATGGCCGCGGCGGCCTGGTTCTGGCCATGGGAGCCATGTGGGTGGTGGTGGCAGCGGCCAGGGGAGCAGCAGGCGAAGTGGTGGTGGGGGCACTGGTGTCAATACTGCTTGTGCCGGTGGTGGGGCTGGTGCAGGTAGCAATGCTCCTGCCTCTGCTGGTGGCGGCAGCTCTGCTGCTACTGCTGGTGGCGGTGGGGGCAGCTCTGCTGCTGCTGCTGGTGGGGGCACTGCTACTGCTGGTGTAGGCGGGGCAGCGCTGCTGCTGATTGTAGTCTAAACATTGTGTCAAAAGCTTTTTTTACATCAGATAAGGAAGCCTTTTTGTGCATCAGATTAAGGATGACACCCCAATATTCAATAGACAGGTCACAAAGGACAGTTGAGTCACCATGCATGCTTTACATGTGAAGTGAATGGTTTTGTGCAGATCCCTTACATGCGTGCTGTACACATGTTGCATGCACATCTTCCTATAGCTTTTTAATGCTAGTGCAATACAACATGCCATCACATACCTTTGGGTGGTAGTGGTAGTTCGGTGACCCCTGCGATACCGCTTCCTCTCGGGTAGCTCTGCTGCTGCTGGCGGTGGGGGCAGCTCTCTGCTGCTGGTGGTGGGGGTAGCTCTGCTGCTGCTGGTGGTGGGGGTGGGGGCAGCGCTGCTGCTACTGCTGGTGGCGGACGATAGGGGGGGCAGCACTGCATCTAGCGGCCATGGGGGCAGAGAGCCAGCAGTATGATACCCATACCTAACTAAAATATCATTTTCTTCTAATTTCAATGCATTAACTTCCTGGATAGTGTTTAGCAATGACCCTGCTTTTGCTCTTCGTACACTCAGTGCTTTAGAAACCAATGTATCTGCACCAATCTTACTTACTGCTGCACAGGCAGATCTTGTAACAACCTTTTGAGCTAGCAATGGATGAGACTTACAAAAGGCATCATTTACTTCACTTAGAAGCTCACTATCCCTAAGAATAGCTTTTTCAAGACCACCATTATACTCCATTAGTGCATGAGATTTGGGTTCATACAAGGAGTAGCTATATGGGAGAAGGATATAGTTGCAGTAATTTTCAGTGCTCTACAGGGGCGGCTCGGAACAGTGGACTTTCTCACCTCGGAACAGTGGACTTTGACATCATTCATTGTTATTTTAGGCTCCCTGATCCAATTGCAAAAGTAAACGCGGTTAGACGTTGCTGATGGGAAAAGATTAAGATAGCGACTGGATTGCATAACTGTTGGTGTACTTAGCAAACCCACATTCACCGCTCAATAAGTATTTAATTTCCTTCTCTGCCGTCCTGCCTTTAATTACATATGCATGTCGTGTACGTAAATACCCTGCACGCTCAGTTCCTAGTCAGAATAAGAGCTTCAACTTGCTTTGTTTGCTGCAGCATTACATGTCATATAATGGGATATCAGAAACTGCTTTATTATTAGACCGTTTTGCCAACCATGCGTACAGAGAACACAGATCAATTGCGTTAAGGTCTCTGCTCTTTTATTGGCAGATGGACGTTGAAATTTTCACCTGAACTAAATGTTCACTTACCTCATAGTTTTCTCCAGCGTGTATTTGGAATCATTGTGCTAAAGATGTCTGGTGGTCCTCATAAACGTGTGTTTGTTTCCAAACATTTTGAAAACATTTTCGCGAGTCTGATTTCTAATGAATGAGCCTCACTTTGGAATCATATGTGTGAAACTATGAGGTAAGTGAACATTTATTTGGCACTGTAAGTACACGTGCTAGCTTGCGCTTCAATCGTCAATATGACCTCTGCCAGAGCTCCAGCCAAACGCACAACTGTGGTTACAGTTAGTTCAGGTGAAAATTTCAACATGCAAAGCAACGTGTTCGTGGCTTTAATTTGCATACACGCGGTGAGATGAGACACTATATGTCGTACTTTTCAATGCCATGCATGCATGCGTACAATATGCTGTTCTGCACGTGGCTAAATGTTGGTGCACACATGTAGAGCTATGCACGAGTGTGTATGGTTCCTACACATACAAAAAAAGCAGCATTACATGTAGCTTAATCCCAGTGGCAGCAGCCTAACCTGATCGTACTCCACAGACATTTGTCGCAACGTCCATCTGCCAATAAAAGAGCAGAGACCTTAACGCAATTGATCTGTGTTCTCTGTACGCATGGTTGGCAAAACGGTCTAATAATAAAGCAGTTTCTGATATCCCATTATATGACATGTAATGCTGCAGCAAACAAAGCAAGTTGAAGCTCTTATTCTGACTAGGAACTGAGCGTGCAGGGTATTTACGTACACGACATGCATATGTAATTAAAGGCAGGACGGTGGAGAAGGAAATGAAATACTTATTGAGCGGTGAATGTGGGTTTGCTAAGTACACCAACAGTTATGCAATCCAGTCGCTATCTTAATCTTTTCCCATCAGCAACGTCTAACCACGTTTACTTTTGCAATTGGATCAGGGAGCCTAAAATAACAATGAATGATGTCAAAAGTCCACTGTTCCGAGGTGAGAAAGTCCACTGTTCCGAGCCGCCCCTGTACCCTAGCAAATGCAATTAAATTCATACACAGTTGCAGGCGGGCTGCAGTTGTACATCAGATACGGAAGCCCTTTTGTACATCAGATTAAGGATGACACCCCAATATTAGGTCACAAAGGACAATATACAACAGTTGGGTCACCATGACATGTGAAGTGAATGGTTTTGTGCAGATCCCTTACATGCATACTTGTACACATGTTGCATGCACATCTTCCTATAGCTTTTTAATGCTAGTGCAATACAACATGCCATGACATACCTTTGGGTGGTAGTGGTAGTTCGGTGACCCATGCGAAACCGCTTCCTCTCGGCAGCACGTTTAGCCAATCGGACAGCGGGGTCATACCAATACCGATTCCTTTCAGATGCCTTAATGGCATCTGAATTGTCCTCGTATTTCTGCCTTTTAGCAGCGCGGTTCTCCTCGACGTCCTCTTGATATCGCTGCCTTTTAGCAGATTGCTTCGATTCAATATCTGCGTTGTAGCTGTCGCGTACAGAGGCCTTCTTCTTTTCGGGATCGGCCTTGTAGCTGTCGCGTACAGAGGCCTTCTTCTTTTCGGGATGATGTAGCTCAGCTATAAGGTCAGCATGCGTAACTTTCAAGTCTCTCTCAATGCAGCCTAGACCAGATGATAAATGGTCTTCACTAACTACGGCATGCTCAACTCCATCCTCACTAAACAAATCTGACAAATTGTCCCTCATGCCCATAAATGGTATAAGCTCTTCAATATTCCCACTAGCGAGTGCTGAATCAATAGCCAAAATGGTCATGTGACATTTGCGAGCTTTGTAAAGTAGCCTAGTGAAAGTCCGTAATGCAGGAAAGTGAGGCATAGCTGCCCTAATAATTCGCAATGGACTAGAGCATTCTGGAAGCTCACAATAAATAGGATGCCCAAGCTGTTCAATAAACCCAGAATGTGATTTCAAAGTGACATCATAATGAACATGACCACACCCTGAATCAAGAGCATCAAGCCCAGCTCTGAGGTCTTCAATGGACTTTTGGAACAATGAATTTGTTTTTAACACTATTGCTACTTCTTCACTAGTGAGCTTGCGACACTCATTTGTACATTTCCATTTCAAAGGGCGCATGGTGACCTTATCCCTGTCCTTTATCTCCTCTGCCACTACACACCTACCCGTGAGGTCTACTGGAATGGCTCCATGCTGTTTTTTGTGTGTGTACGAATTATCAAAGAAGTAAGGTTCAGCCCCAGCAGTATGAAACCTATGCCCGACTAAAATATCACTCTCTTGCAACTTCTTTGCATTAACCTTACGGATAGTTTTTAGCAGTGACCCTGCCTGTGATCTTCGTACACTGAGTGCTTTAGCAAGTAATGCATCTGCACTAATCTTACTTACTGCTGCACGGGCAGATCTTGTAACAACCTTTTGAGCTAGCAATGATGGCTATTGCAAAAAGCATTGTTTACTTCACTCAGAAGCTCACTATCCCTAAGAATTGCTTTTTCAAGCTTCACTCCATACTCTGCTAGTGTGCGAGAGTTGGGCTCAAACAGGGAGTAACTATATGGGAGAAGATAGGGTTGCAGTACTTTTATTTTACCATACATTATGCCTTATACATGTATCAAAACATTTCACCAATTGCGCATTACATGAATTATTTCATTTTCATGCAACTCAATTTTGGGTAACACTTCTGTACACACGTGTAGTGGACCTTTAAAACAACAAAGATTGACCCTTTACATGTACATGGGGGAACTTTTACTTGTGGGAAGCCTTACTGTACATCTGATAACAATTAAACACAGCTGCAGCAAGGGGTGGATGCGCATGACTGACTTGTACTATACACACGTGTGTAGTTCTTTCTTTCAACATCAGATAACTAATGTACAATGTAACAGACACAGATGCAAGCACAAATCACCTTTTGTACAAACATTGACCTTTACCAGGGAACTGGGAAGCCTTACTGTACATCTGATAATATGCATGCAAGCGTACAAGAAATGTGTTAATGTGTGCATTACAGGAAGCCATGAGCAACTTACATTAGCACGTAAGAAAGCAGCCCTTCGACTTTAAATGCTACATACAGCATGCTATTTTTTATAACATACCTTTGGGTGGTAGTGGTAGTTCTACGACCCTTCCAATACCGACTTCTTCTCCCAGCAAAAAGTTCTTGGCCAAGATTCTTGGGCAAGGTCATGTTCTTGGCCAAGAATCTTGAGCAAGATCTTGTGCAAGATCACTAAAGATCTTGGGCAAGTGTCTTGCCCATGTGCCAAGATTATGGCGGCCAAAATCTGGTCATGATCTTGCCCAAGTTCATGGCATGATCTTACCCAAGTTAATGGCATGATCTTGGCCATGGCCATGTTCTTGCCCATGATCTTGCCCATGGCCATGCTGATTACATCCATTTATGGCACATGCCTATACGTATACATTGTGATATAGCTGATAACATACGTGTATAAGAGGACCGGATACATACAATGAGATAATGCATACATACAAAAAATCAAAAGTGTCACATGTCGAAGAACAGTTTAGTCAGTTGGATTCACTCTGCATAGGACAAACATACATGTATATGTTATGCATGCATTTATGTTATTGTATTTTACCTTTTTAACTGGTCTGCTAATTTCCTGTGTTTCTTGTCCCTGCATTTTTGGTTCAGAGAGATCCTTATTTTATCTTTACTTGCAGCCATTGCACCTGCTCCATACTTTTTTTCAATGCATTCTGAATAATTTGTGTATCATTCTATTATAAAGTAATCATGCACGTCTATCTGCTTACCTTCTAGTGTCTTCACCCTTCCTGGTGACATTGGTGGTTTTGCTGACACACTAGAACTGTTCGATTTTCCTGATACTTTGTAGCAGTGTGTTGCTTGCTCTTCATCGGTAAAAAGTGCATCCAATAAGGCAAGGCCATATTTTACAATGTCCGCTGACTCTATTTTTAGCAACTCTATACCACCTTTCTAAGAAGGAATTACTGTTAGGTGACATATTCTGTAACAACAATGCACATGCATACAGATATGAAACGTTTTTCATCTTGGGCAGTTGTACCTATTTGATGTAGATCAAGAGCACATATATACATTGCAAGCTTTATTCATTTTTCTTACCTTCAGCACCAATTGCACTAACACTGCATGTACCAAGACCATCAACGTGACTGGACTGTGAAATAGCATCTACAATTTGTGCCCCAGCACCAGAAAGTGGAGCAGTACCACCAACACCAGCTGCCAATCCACTGCCCTGGTTTTGAAAAATATCTACAATGCTTAAAAGTGTTCGATTAAGGGAATCAAACCCATTTTTTACAATTTCCTGCAGCTTCAACCCATTGGTGGAAGGAAGGACAATAATACAGGCAAAAACTTAGGCATCTATACCTTAGCATGAGGGTCTGTTCTGAATTTTTTCTTATACAAAAAATATAAATGCAGACAATAAATGTGCAATAGCAGTGCTAAGAGTTGTATGTGTACCTGCAATCGTCCAAAGTCAATCTGTTCATTTTCCTCCAATCTCTTTTTACTGACCACCTGAAATATATATGATCACAGCAAACCCAAACACAGCCATCAGTTTAATCCAATATATGAAATCACACATTCATTACAGACACCTAGCTCTTTAGTATTAAATACCATGGTAAGTGTATAAAAGGAATGTCCAGCTGTATAATGATAAACAGGTACCTCAGTTGAGCGCATATCAATACAAATCATAAAGAGAAATGCTATACGAATTCCTTGTATGTAAATCAGTTAAATTTAAGGATTTTATAACAATGATAATATATAGCTTACAATAAATCACTTACACTTACAACTTCTTCATCATTTTCATCATTTTGCGGATAGAGAGAGGCCTGTCGTTTGAGTTGAGATTTCTGTGTAATGAATAGTGTCCGTGAAAATCAGAGAGCAAATGCATAAAAATACCTTTGGTCCTTTCCTTTTTCCTTTCCCTTTTACCTGAGAAAATAAACGACAATAATATAATCGAGTTCCTATTTTTAAATTACTGACGTCTTTTTCATCCTCTTCTTCACTTGTACAGGCGGGGCTCTCGGAATCTTCAGGATACTGTGGTCTTGAAGTTGACGATGGTTCCGCAGTGCCTGTTTGTGTTAAACAAATTGCGCGCATTTATTCCTATTTGTCAATGAACAGTATAGTACGTATAGTATTTACTGTATATTACTCACGATCAGTATACCTTTGAAGCGTTTGAATTCCACAGTGTAATTCTTGCCTTTGTGTTTCCACATCAATTCATTTCCTGGTGTTAGGTCACTCTTGGAGACATAGTCTCTAGCTTCAGTCGACAAAGATGTGGTCTTGCACGTGTATTCTTTGTTGTCTTCGTAGCAAAGTACTACACATTGTGCTGGGTAAATATGAATATATATATATCTCAAACCACGCATTTACACTCGCACGTAGCGACAATTAGCATATCCCACCCTTGGAATGTATGCCCCATTTATATATAGTGTAGGTGTTTGCGTTTCTATCGATCGACCGCTGACATAAACCGCTGCACCATCTAATGCTGTGAATCTGATTCGCGATGATTGAAGCGATCGATAGGAAGGCAAACCCCTAACCTAACATCACTATGAATGGGGCTTACTTTCCAAATGTGGGATCTACCAATTGTCGCTATATGTATATGTGCGAGCCGCTAGCTGTACGCGCCGTGTACATGTACATGCAGTACATACATATACTTATATTACATGCATACATTCTCAGTTTGGTAGGCCTATATACCCACAAGCACTCGCTTACCATTTTCAGCCTCCTTTTCATCCATTTCCAGTAAAATGTCATCACTTTTTAATTTTGATGGTAGCTTTACAGTGCGCTTGCTTTTCGCCATGATTTAAAAGAACACGTGCACGGTGAGAATTTTTTACGTGTCAACTATTAATTGCTTGCGCAAAATTTTGTGTTCAAACATGAGCGATCAAACTAGCAAAAATAAGCGAAAACGGTACAAAGTATACCTGAGGAGTTGTAGTGTGGGTGTTCCAGAAAGGACTGCATCACGGCGCGGCAAACAACGCAGTATAAGTGAATTAGGTAGGCTGCTCGCTAGCGCTAGCGCTAGCTTAACGCTTACATGTTAATATCTATTTTCGCCTAAGTCCTGTGTTAATCATTTGAGAAGCCCTTTGGCAGCAGGCTAAAAGTATATACATGAACAGGAGGGGCGCGCGCCGAAGAGGGGTTTACAGTACGTTGCACAATACAATTCTCGACCATTTCACTCTGGATTTTTGCTAATAGCAAGAACAGCCACATGTAGTAATTTCTTTGCATTGACATAGTTTTAGGGGTGGAGATGATCATGAGAATGCGGGCGCCACAGGGTGGGGTGCCCCTGGCCACGCCCCTCCTCCGGCCACCTGTGTTGAATTAATTTGTGTACATCGGTGGCGGTGAAAGTAATTGTTGCAATAATGTGCTTTTCCCAGCTTCGGTTTGAAATAATGAGCAAGGTCATCTTGTTGTTGATGAATTTATTTTTACAAAATTGATTGATGCTTATTAGGCATGTATTTTTCAGGCCATAAAAGAAAGAGATACTGCACTGATCCAAGAATACCAATCCCTAGCAGTACTAAACGTCGATGGATGAAAAAAGCCAGTAGGTTGTATACTGTTATTTATTGATCTTTTTGATATGATTTATTTTTTAAGACTTACAGGGTAGTACCAGAACTGCAACTGATTCAGAGAATGAGTGTCCTGATGCTGATGCATATGTTGGTAGTAGTGCTCATGGTAATAATGGTGGTAGTGATGACAGTGAAGGTGGTAGCCATGTTGGTATTGATAACAGTGAAGGTGGTAGCCATGTTGGTAGTGATGACAGTGAAGGTGGTAGCCATGTTGGTAGTGATGACAGTGAAGGTGGTAGCCATGTTGGTAGTGATGACAGTGAAGGTGGTAGCCATGTTGGTAGTGATGGCAATGATGCTGTTAGTTATTACAGCGATGATGAGCATGATAATGAGGATGATGAAATTGGTAGAGGTGATGGAGATGGTGATCATGATGACAATGTCAATGGTGATGGTGATGAGATTGGTGGAGGTAGTGGTGGTGGTGGTGGTGATGATGATGAGATTGGTGGATGTAGTGATGGTGGTGGTGATGATGAGATTGGTGGAGGTAGTGATGGTGGTGGTGATGATGAGATTGATGGAGGTAGTGTGGTGGTGGTGGTGATGATGAGATTGGTGGAGGTAGTGATGGTGGTGGTGATGATGAGATTGGTGGAGGTAGTGATGGTGATGGTGATGATGATGAGATTAGATGTAGTGATAGTGGTGGTGATGATGAGATTGGTGGAGATGGTGATGGTGTGATGATGATGATGGTGATGATGGTGATGATGATGATGATGATGATGATGATGATGTGATGATGATGTGATGATGATGATGTGATGATGATGATGATGATGATGATGATGATGATGATGATGATGATGATGATGATGATGATCGAGGGGAGGCAGAGGAGCAGGAAGAGGTTGAGGATGAAGATGATGATTGTAGTTGTGATCAAAGTGAGAAAAATGACAATGAGGAAACAGATTTGTTGCTTCCTGCTTCACTGAAACAAACCAGCAAGCTATCTACAGTACCATGATTTGAAGGAGCACCACTTAGCATGAAAGCAAGCTGGCTGGCATGTGAACAGTTTGCACTATCTAACCATCTAAGTGATGCAGCTACGCAACAACTGACAGAACTGATCAGAATGCATTGCCCTTCTGATGAGCATTGTGCAAAATCTACTTATCAGCTTAGAAATCAACTAAAATTTAATTTAGAAGTGGAATCAAAAGCGTTCTGCTCTCTTTGTAAAGAGGAAATTAATGAAGTTAGCAAAATGTGCTCAAAGAGCAAGTGTAAGAGTAAAAACAGTGGAGTTTGTTATTTAGCAGTCCTTCCATTTCATAGTCATTTGCATACAATTTTTACTGGTAAGATTTTTATACTTTGTTGCATTATATTCAGTTGTTTTTTTTTTACAGAAAAGTGGCAGGAAATATGCACACATTTTGAATCTTTACAACATGAAAGAACAACAATAAATGACATTCACAATGGGGAAGTATTTAGATCCTTGAGAGGAGAAGGTAAGTTTCTATGTGTTCCAGAACATACTGGGCTTATTCTATCATGTGATGGAGTTCCAGCATTCAAGTCCTCAGGTATGACATATTACAATGTGTTCAATATATTTATTTCTGTAACCCCTACAACAGGTCAATCATTTTGGCCAGTGCTAATATCAGTAACCTCCTTACCGCCAGATATACGATACAATGCTGAGTATACAATGACTGCAGCATTGTGGCTCGGTCCATGCAAACCTCCAATGAAATTAATTCTACCACCAGTACTATCAATCATTTCTAAACTTGAAAATAATGGTATGGAGTTGTTAACACCACAAGGACCCAAGATACTTAAAGCAAAGTTATTAGTGGGTGTGTTTGATTTCCCTGCTAAAGCAATGGCACTGAATATAGTGCAATATGTTTGGCTAATATAGACACACCTTTAATGCCATAAACTGGTTCATTCCTTCTTTCAGCTTGCATTGCCCAATTTATTATCTCCCGTTGTTTGCGAAGTTGGTGCTTATCATTCGGTAAATACAACAAACGATGTGATCTGTATACACCTTTATCTAAGCAATAGGGACAGCCATAGTAACCATTGAATTGCACTATATTCAGTGCCATTGCTTTAGCAGGGAAATCAAACACACCCACTAATAACTTTGCTTTAAGTGTCCCAACTGATTATATGCATGCTGTATCTGAGGGTACAACAAAGCAATTTCTAAAATGCTGGACAGATCCAAAAAATAAGCATTTAAAATTTTATATTGGAAACAGGGTGAAAGAAATTGATAAAATGCTACTTAGAATCAAGCCACCCCATGAATTTCAACGATCTCCTCGCCCTATTTCAGTCTCACATTTTTGGAAAGCATCCGAATACAGAAGTTGGCTACTGTATTATTCATTGCCCATTCTTAAAGACATTCTGCCACCAGACTATGTTCATCATTTTGCACTCCTTGTAAGTTCTATGCATATTCTGCTGGGCACCAACCTTTCAGTAGAGTTGATAAATGATGCAGAAAGGATGCTGCTTGAATTTTACAATCTTATGCCAGAATTGTACCCGGAAACTATGTGTACTCCTAATGTGCACAGTCTCATACATTTATGTACATCGGTGCGACAGTTAGGCCCACTTTGGGCATACTCATGTTTTGGGTTTGAAAATATGAATGGCGTGATTAAAAGGGATCAGCATGGCTGCAGAAACTTCTTGCCTAGTCTCACCAATGCAATTTGTATGAAAATCAGCTTGTCATTGCACAAAAATGCACTAATGATATCAAATCAAGAAAGTGACAAGACCAAAAGGTTTTTTGAAAAAAGATCTCACAACTATTTTGAAGATGGACCTGTTGGAAAAATTAAAACTATCACATTGAATGAGAGTGAAAGACAAATCCTTAGAAATGCAGGGCTCACAATTCCAGAAAATGGACTCAAATCGTGTAATTCGTATATGCTTAAACAGACATCATACCAAGCTAGAAAGAATCCAATGAAATTAAGAGACAGTTCAGTATGTATGTTTCAAGTAGGACCCAATACAATGATGGGGTCCATCAGGAAATTTGTTTTTCTGAATGAAGAACCAACTGCAATTATTGACATATTTGAAACTGTTGAAGAAAATTTACTTCAAGCTGCACATGTCAGAGCAAGAAGACCATGCTATGCTAATAATACCTTCATTAATGAATGTTTTAAGAAAGTAAAGAAAATATCTGTTTCAAACAAAGCAGTAGCAGTACGAGTTAAAGCAATACATCAGAAGTGTGTACACATTCCAGTTAAGCATAGTGATATTGACGTCATTGTGAAGCAACCCAACATTTATGAACATCATTGAACTAAAGTGTATGTAATACTATGTTTGGATATGAGTTCTTCAATTTTATCAATTATATTATATTATAATGTTAGGGGAGAAAAATTATCTTGCCCAAGATCTTGCCATTCTTGCCATGATCTTGCCATTCTTGCCATGATCTTGCCATTCTTGCCCGATTCTTGGCCTTTCTTGCCCAAGAACTTTTCACTGGGTCTAGCTGCCTTAATGGTAGCTGAATTGCCCCTGTATATCCGCCTTTTAGCAGCACGGTTCTCCTCGAGGCCCTCTCGATATCGCTGCCTTTTAGCAGCACGGTTCTCCTCGACGCCCTCTTGATATCGCTGCCTTTTAGCAGCACGGTTCTCCTCGACGCCCTCTTGATATCGCTGCCTTTTAGCAGCACGCTTAGATACAGCATTTGCGTTGTAGGTGTCGCGTACAGAGGCCTTCTTCTTTTCAGGGTCGGCCTTGTAGGTGTCGCGCACATAGGCCTTCTTCTTTTCTGGGTCGGCCTTGTAAGTGTCGGATCGCGTAGAGGCCTTCTTCTTTTCTGGGTCGGCCATGTAGGTGTCGCGTACAGAGGCCTTCTTCTTTTCTGGGTCGGCCTTGTAGGTGTCGCGTACAGAGGCCTTCTTCTTTTCAGGGTCGGCCTTGTAGCGCGCTCGGGCTTTAGCCTTGTTCTCTTGTGATAAAATATCTTCTCGTTTTTGGAGGTATTCCGCTCGTTGCTTAGATCTCTTCTTTTGATTACGCGAAGGCATTTTTAGAAAAACAACTTCACTAGCCAAAGTAAGTAACGACTAAACTGCGATATACACAGCCAACTTCTAATTTCTGGTACATACCTGTAAGACGTATGTACCGTATATGTAGTCATTTTGGGCCAGATATGTTGACACACCTTGGTACATACTATGTAGACAAATTTTATGACCCAGAATGTAGCTACAATCTGTACCATAAACCTTTATCATTTCTGTAACATACATGATATCATTTCTGTACCAAAAACCATCTTCCATATATGGGTGAAATATAAGTGTTAAATAATTATGATTTATTAAAAATATTTATCTTGTACAGTACACATTGCAACAATAAGTAGGGTTAGACCAGTCATGTTGAAAGACCAATTTGCTACACAAAATATTCTCTCTCTCAACAGTTCGTGCTTGCATTGTCTCTTGGAAGATACAGGTATCTGTGCACTCATGCACCAAAGGTGCAGGTCTCTTAATGTTGCAGCTTGGAGTGCAGAAAATGGTGTTGCTTAATTCCAGCAAAGGACAGTCATAAGGATTCAAAATGGGCTGGTTGTCAAGGGACACAAGAGGTAGAATGCCCTGAACTAGGCACCATGCAGCATTGTGGGTAGTGAATGTTGCCAGCAGAATTCCATACATAAACTAAAAATGAAAATAATATAAATACACTGCTCAAAGAGACTATACATACCTGATCATATGATGTCACAAATTCTATGTTTTCACCAGAATTAACAAGAGAGCGTTCAGAGCAAATTAACGCACGATACTCTAGTACTTTATCAGTAAGTGCATGCTCCCCAAGCTGAACGTTGTAGTTGTGGGAGTTACTTTGAAGCTCCTCTAAAGTATTCTTCTGTTTACCAGCTAGTGTCAGTGGTAGATCTTTCAGATATATCTTTTGTCCTTTCTGTATAAGAAATTAATATATTAAAATTGTAACACAATGACACTATATATACCTTTCTGGGTGTTCCTGGCTGATAAATAGCTCGAGTCCCTTGCAGATCTTCCATTGGAATGCCACACATAATATGCTGCATTACTGGTGACAAAAAAATCATCTTTAAAGCATCACCACACCTAGGGATAATGAAAGTACATGAAAAACAAATTCTATAAGCTGGCATACAAATCACTTTTCACCACTGCTGAGATTTCCACCATGGCAAATATAACGGATGTGCTGCACAACAGAAAAACGGTGAGCTATATCTCGACTTGGAGCAAGACGGTTTCCAAAAACATTGTATTGACGAACCCTCGAGTTAAAAGACTCAAACCTATCATTATTAAGCACCATATAAGTTCACATTACTTAACAATATAGTTTACCTCTCTGCACTGAATGCGGAGGATGGTCCAAAATCTATCATACAGTCAACAAGATGAAGAATGAGGTGAGTCTTTGGCTTGTTCAGCAGCAATGGCATGTGTGTTTTTACAGAGTCAATGAAAGAACAACATAGGCTTTTCCATTCTTCACTTAATTGGACACAGAAAAATTCGCAATACGCAATTTGGAACACCTGTAGTGACATACACTTTGTTGTGATTAGTTACAATTAAATCTCACCCCCTAACCTTAGAAAATGTCAACAATACTTGTGTCTGTCCACCATCGAGGTAGGGTCCTAAAATAAACAAGGCCATCTGGGACCAGCCCTTAAAGTCTCTTCCAACGAAGGATTTGTAATGTTGACAAACATTGCCATACATTTTGGTCCTGAACCCAGAGGTGTCAAATGATTTTACACGTGCAAGGATTTCTGCCTTCTGACGAGCTGATAATCCTGACATAACATGTTTTAGTATATACTTACAAATACCAAGTAGCAATGTATGGAGCACTTCAATTGGTAGGCATCTAGGATGTAAAAAATTTAACATAAAAATTGTAATATAATATACATTCTTTGCATACCTGTATAGATCTGCATGAATGGAAAACAATGGGTTCAAAGTCTCCCTTACACCATACAACTTCCTCATTTCAATTTTCTCTTGCTCAGTCCTTAACGCTTCAATCTCTGCAATCTGTTGTAAAGCAAGACTCATTGTTCGCAATTCACTCAGCTCGTCTGGATTTTCAGTCTTATCACACTTCAGAAAAACAAGGGGATAAATGAAAATCTCTGCTATGTAAACACAATACTTACTAACCATACAGATGCGACAATACTTTATAGCGGAACTGCCAAGATGGTTCAACAGTTCAGATGCCCGTGGGTTGTCACAAACAATACACATGAGCGGAGCAATCACTAGTACCATTTCCTTATACAATGCATCATAAACTACAACCCCTTCTTGTTCAAGTCTTACTAATTCTTCTGAAATTGGTTTACTCATGTCCAAGGGACACACACTATCCGAGCAACACAAGAAGTGGATGTTTTCAATTCTAGCATTTATATGGCGTGGAAGTCCAGCTAATGACATATACCACGACTCAAATTTGTGCCACTTCTTGCTTTTGTTACCGCTGGTGTCATCGGAAAATAAAATAATAGGTAACATCACCACTGGCTTGCCTGCTGCCTTTGCCTTCATAGGATGAGGTGATAGATAACTAGTGGTTTCCTTATGAAATAATTATTGCAATAAAATACTAAGTATACACATAAGTACATTTGATCTGTACCTGTAAAGTCATCCTGGAGAAGTTTGGTGGTGTCCACCGTACTACAATTCGTGGCGGTTCAGCAAAACCCAGAATATCCCTCACAGCAATTACAGCAGAAGAGTGATATAGAATGAGTGCATCTGTGTCCATGTGTGTTGCTGTTGTATCAGGAACCATTTGCCTGAACTGTGCAAGATCCAAAAGAATATCCACCTCGGCCAACACCTCTTTCAGGCAGCTCTGTAAGAATATGTAAGAATATACTTCAATAACAAATAAGTGATTCATGTCTAATGTCGTGCATGGGTGTACGCTGCAGTACATGAGAACCAAAAAATTTGCATTCATTCAGTTTTTTTGGGACCTTTGACTATTTTGCCATGCCTTTTCTAGCTGAAGGTTTGAAGGCCTAATTCCTTTCACCGTTCTTCTTATGGAAGCTTATCACAGTTACCACACTGGGTACATGGAAGTGGAAGGAGTTAGGCCTTCAAACCATCGGCCCAAACAGATAAGGACAGTAAAACATGGCAAAACAGCAAAGAAGCTGAACCTGTGGAATGTAAAAAGTGTTGCTTTCTGTGCACTGCTGTGTACAAATGTGCACCATGTGGTATGCTCAGGACATTAAACAATGGCAAAGTACCTTATGAAAATATTTTTGTATTATTCCTGTAGTAGTGCCAAGTAGTGGATAGACAACCTTTACACAGTCATAAACAAAACAGGAAGTCCCATCAGTAAGTTTGACCATGGGTGACATGAAACGATTATCAGTATGCCAGCGATTTCCATGAAACATCTCTCTGATAATTTAAGATTAAGTAAACAACATTATATAAACTGCAACGCTTACGTGTATTTATCTTCAGTACAAACAGGATGCCGCACAATAGCACTGGCTATGTCTGGTCTGCCAAGGCTCTGACGGATGATAGATGACACAGGGATGCAATAGAATGGCACTTGATCACGAGTACAGTGCTGTCAAATAGAAGAACTGCAGTAGTAAAACCGTTGCTCTTATTGAACATACACACACCATGATGAGAGTACAGTCACCAAGTAGCCTATACATATTAATCACAAGTGGCAGTGATATAACAGGTGAAATACCTTGGCCCATTTGACTCAGGCTACCTACATGTATGAAGTAATGTAATGAGCCCCTTACTTTCAGAGAAGCTTCTGTTTCAGGGAGCTTAAATGCCATAACAGATGACATGCTAGGGGTTTTGACACCCATACTTTTTAAGATAAACCACACAAATGTGAGGTTTCTGCGACCCTGTTTAAAGAAATAGTTTACAACAAAAGGGGGTGAGGTGCACATTTACCATAGGGTGAGGACTGTAAACAAGGAGAAATAACAGAGCAAAGATCTTCGATGGAAATGGGTAATAGCTTTCATTAGTTGTATTCTCAAGCTCTTCGAAATACGCGCCAAATTCGAAATCACTGTCACTATCAATTTGCTCTTCATGGGTGTCATGAATGGTTTCATCCAGAGCACTATCAGAGATATCCTCAAGCCCAGTGTCTCCATATGTGTAGTCAGTTGGATTGGATTCCTGATATGAATTGTCCATGCACCACCAAACCGTCAAACTGAGAACACACATACACACGCATGCACATACAACGCACACTCAAATAACACATACACACACTAACAACAAACGCACACGCTAACAACACACGCACACACAACACATGCACACACTAACAACACACGCGCACACTAACTACACATGCACACACTAACTACACACGCACACATACATGGGTGCCCATACATGCACACACTAACAACACAGGCACACACAACACACGCACACACTAACACACGCACACACAACACATGCAAACACTAACACGCACACAGAAACAACACAAGCACACAGAAATCCAACCTCTTCCATGTGTTGATCGTCGTCAAAGACACGTAAGCGCTCAACGAATGTTTGATGGGAACGGCTGGTGAGATGCCGCTTGTATATGCATGGAAACGCGAAATCTTCGTCGCATACTTCGCAGTAAAAACCTAAATTAAGTTTGTTATAAACTACTGGCGAGTTAGAAGTAAACTTACGCTTTGTCTTAGTCGCCATGTTTGTGTTTGCGGTTTCACGTGCACGTGGCTTATTTTGCGGCAAATGGCGGCACAAGCTGTACATGTAGCACGGTTTCAACCATATTCAACCACCACAACACCCATCCGCGGCAACCTAGCATCATCCAGTCATAATGACGATGCATCATCAAGTGGCAGCGCAAGGATTACTGCCAGCATACCTGTACCTCAACACCCACTAAGTGGAACACTGAAAACAATCCTGGATACAGTTCAATCTTTCCAGCAAACCCTTGAAAGGATAGAGACCGAACAACGTGATCTTAAGAAAGCCTTTGATGATTCCATGAGAGATTCATTCTCCATCAACAGTAGTCCTTTTAAGGTTCAAAATTTTAAAAGCATTGTTATTAATACAATGATGTGTTCCTTTTTCTTACAGGATGATCTGCTGGTAAAAACAGCAAACCTATTCTGTAACACACTTTCAAGACAGCCAGAGAACAAGGATGTCCTAGTAAGTTATTGCCTACTAAATATCGGCATACTGCTTGTTCAATAAAAATCCCAGGAAGTCATCGGAAAAGTTTTGAAGGCTGAAGTACGTATAAAATACAAATTGAAAGCTGCAACTTCATTTTGTAATGCACGTCTTGGAGAGTTGCGAGCTGAGGAAAGGAGAAGGGTGAGTAATGAGGTGTAATAAAACATAGTATTTAATGTGTTCTTGTAATTGAAGATCTTTGCACACAAGCCCTGTGAAGCATATGCAAAGATGAAATCAGATGAGTTTGTCACTAGGTTTCTGCCATTACTGAAGGCAGAGAAAGAGAATATTCCTATGTATCATTACTACGTGTCACTGCTGGTAAGTTGTAAAGTTAGTATAAACATGGCAGGAATTGAAAAACTTATGTACACAGCGAAAGTACTGCAGAGAGGAGCCCTCCAGCAAGAGTAAGACATACAAGGGATTTGCGCAGTGGCTGGGAACAAAGTATAACTGTGGCAAACCCACTCTTGCTGAACTACAGCAAGTATTTCAGGAAGAAGGCACCTTGTTTTCAGACCATGCTGAGGAGTTGCTGTACCTAGCCTCTCCCACTTACCCTGAAGGCTGTTCGTAAGGAAAATTTGTTCTTCCATTGTGGCCGAAGTAAGGCTCATCCGCACTACCCCAGCTACTACCAGATTCGATCACTATGTCCTGATGAATTATTCTGACCTTATTGCCATATTCTGACTCATTGATTGGCTTGCTATGCACCGATTGCCGCGATGAAATATTATACACGCCATCTTGCTAAAACATATCGTGTAAACATTGTGCGTTATTTCGAATAGGTAGAAATAAATTATTAATTCATTGTCAAGACATGAGAAATATGCATCGCCCTCACCTCACACTTGTCTATACCAGAGATAATATCTAATATCTCCGTCTATATACACGCCCTCGCATTTCAAGTAACAATCAAGATTGTCGCTGGTTCAAAGTGACGACTTCAACAATTGCCATGAAAACCTTATGCCGGATTCAATATGCGCGTGAGATGAGACAGCGAAAACAAAAGTAGCGCGTGTGTTCACCTCCAAAGGTAGTACGACGGTTTGCCTTTCGCGCATGCGCTTCTGAGAAGGATTTGTGGTGTCTGGTACATAATGCTACAAACCGTACCTGGACTGGTTATCAGGTTTGTTACATATTGTTAACAGTTTGAGTCAAAATGTAGCTTCATTTTGTAACATATTGGTAAACATTTCTGTACCAGATTGTAGCTTGTTGACATACATGGTACAAGTTGATAAACATAAATGAGACAGAATGTACGCACAGTCATATCTGTACCAGATTGTACGAAGTTGGCTGTGTACACAGCGAGAAATCAATAATTGGACCAATATTGACGCATTATTGGATCAGGATGAAATCATCCTTGGTAGGCAATATGGGTAACAGTATTGGTTCAATGATTTAGGGGAACATGACCCAAACATGTGTACGCAATATTGATATAACACTGATAAAGTCTTGATCCAACCATGATAGCAGTCTTGTGCCAAGCATGATATACCAAAGAATTGGGCCAATGCTGTTATCACAATATTGGCCCAAGACCATATTACCTTTTAAGGCATCAATATTACCTCCTTTTTAGGCATTGAAATTTTATTTGAAACAATACAGATTGCATCACAATAAACTATTCTATTAAGTCCCTTGTTCTCTCTCCTTCTATTAGCACTGTGATCACCAAATCCTCGAAGTAGCATACTCCACCAGAGCAATGGACGGATACTTTGCATCCACTCAACAGTCTCGATGGTCTGTGTACAACCCATAGCAGAAGCATTACCACCACATATGTTCACATACCTTGCAGTGTAACTGGTCGTTTGGAAAGCTGTATGACAAATCACCACCCTGGATATTTGCAAATACACACCGTTATTAATTTAACTCACATCCAAGTCACAACGACAACAGCAAGTCAGTGTACTGGTGTTTGGATATCCAAAAGAGTTAGCCTGTGTGGATTCCACAAAAATAAATGATGTTCTCAAGTCAACTCATGTAGCCACACGCATCCAAGTCGCAAGACTCCATACCGGTAAATGACAACACCAAGCGCACTGGTGTTTTGATATCCAAAAGAGTTAGCCTGTGTGAATTCCACAAAATAAATTACGTTCTCAAGTCAACTCACGTACCCAGTGAAAAGTTCTTGGGTAAGAAAGGCCAAGAATCGGGCAAGAATGGCAAGATCTTGGCAAGAATGGCAAGATCTTGGCAAGAATGGCAAGATCTTGGCAAGACTCTTATGCCCTTGGCCAAGATAATTTTTCTCCTCTAATATTATTAAACAATATAATTGTTAAAATTGAAGAACTCATATCCAAACATAGTATTACATACACTTTAGTTCAATGATGTTCATAAATGTTGGGTTGCTTCACAATGATGTCAATATCACTATGCTTAGCTGGAATGTGTACACACTTCTGATGTATTATTGCTTCAACTCGTACTGCTACTGCTTTGTTTGAAACAGATATTTTCTTTACTTTCTTGAAACATTTATTTAATGAAGGTATTGTTAGCATAAAATGGTCTTCTTGCTCTGACATGTACAGCTTGAAGTAAATTTTCTTCAACAGTTTCAAATTTGTCAATAATTGCAGTTGGTTCTTCATTAAAATAAAACAACTTTTCTGATGGACCCCATCATTGTATTGGGTCCTACTTGAAACATACATACTGAACTGTCTCTTAATTTCATTGGATTCTTTCTAGCTTGGTATGATGTATGTTTAAGCATATATGAATTACATGATTTGAGTCCATTTTCTGGAATTGTGAGCCCTGCATTTCTAAGGATTTGCTTTTCACTCTCATCCAATGTGATAGTTTTGATTTTTCCAACAGGTCCATCTTCAAAATAGTGAGATATTTTTTCAAAAAACCTTTTGGTCTTGTCACTTTCTTGATTTGATTTCATTACTGCATTTTTGTGCAATGACAAGCTAATTTTCATACAAATTGCATTGGTGAGACTAGGCAAGAAGTTTCTGCAGCCATGCTGGTCCCTTTTAATCATGCCATTCATATTTTCAAATCCAAAACATGAAAGTGGGCCTAAATATAACTGCTGCACAGATGCACATAAATGTATGAGACTGTGCACATTAGGAGTACACATACTTTCTGGGTACAATTCTGGCATAAGATTGTAAAATTCAAGCAGCATCCTTTCTGCATCATTTATTAACTCCACTGAGAGGTTGGTGCCCAGCAGAATATGCATAGAATATACAAGGAGTGCAAAATGATGAACATAGTCTAGTGGCAGAATGTCTTTAAGAATTGGCAATGAATAATACAGTAGCCAACTTCTGACTTCAGATGCTTTCCAAAAATGTGAGACGGAAATTGGGCAAGGAGATCATGGGGTGGCTTGATTCTGAGTAGCATTTTATCAATTTCTTTCACCCTGTTTCCAATATAAAACTTTAAATGCAGTCCTTTCTGGAACACCCACACTACAACTCCTCAGGTATTCTTTGTACCGTTTTCGCTTATTTTTGCCAGTTTGATCGCTCATATTTGAACACAAATTTTGCGCAAGCAATTAATAGTTGACACGTAAAAAATTCTCACCACGTGTGCGTTAATCATGGCGAAAAGCAAGCGCACTGTAAAGCTACCATAATTTTACTGGAAATGGATGAAAAGGAGGCTGAAAATAGTAAGCGAATGCTTGTGGGTATACTAAACTGAGAATGTATGCATATAATGTAACTGCATGTACATGCACGCGCGTGCGCGTACAGTAGTGGCTTGCACATATATAGCGACAATTTGCATATCCCACATATGGAAAGTAAGCCCCATTCATTTTATGATTTGTATCGATATGCGCTCAACTGAGGTACCTGTTTATCATTACTCTAATTATACAGCTGGGCATTCCTTTTATACACTTACCATGGTATTTAATACTAAAGAGCTAGGTGTCTGTAGTGAATGTGTGATTGCATATATTGGATCAAACTGATAGCTGTGTTTTGTTTACTGTGATCATATATATTTCAGGTGGTCAGTAAAAAGAGATTGGGGGAAAATGAACAGACTGACTTGGGACGATTGCAGGTACACATACAACTCTTAGCACTGCTATTGCACATATTGTCTGCATTTATGTTTTTTGTATAAGAAAAAACTCAAAACAGACCCTCATGCTATGCCTAAGTTTATGCCTGTATTATTGTTCTCCCTTCCACCAATGGGTTGAAGCTGCAGGAAATTGGATTTGATTCCCTTAATTGAACACTTTTAAGCATTGCAGATATTTTGCAAAACCAGGGCACTGGAGTGGCAGCTAGTGTTGGTGGTACTGCACCACTCTCTGGTGCTGGGGCACTAATTGTAGATGCTATTTCACAGTCCTGTCATGTTGATGGTCTTGCTACATGCAGTGTTAGTGTACTTGGTGCTGAAGGTAAGAAACATGAATAAAGCTTGTAATGTATGTGCTTTTGATCTACATGTATGTGCATCAAATAGGTACAACTGTCCAAGATGAAAAAAGTTTCATATCTGTATGTATGTGCATTATTGTTACAGAATGTCACCTAACAGCAATTCCTTCTTAGAAAGGTGGTATAGAATTGCTAAAGATAGACTCAACAGACATTGTAAAATATGGCCTTGCCTTATTGGACGCACTTTTTACAGATGAAGAGCAAGCAACACATTGCTACAAAGCGTCAGGAAAATCGAACAGTTCCAGTGTGTCAGCAAAACCACCAATGTCACCAGGAAGGGTGAAGACACTAGAAGGTAAGCAGTTAGACGTGATTACTTCATAATAGAATGAAACAAATTATTCAGAATGCATTGAAAAAAAGTTTGGATCAGTTGCAATGGCTGCAAGTAAAGATAAAATAAGAACGTCTCTGAACCAAAAATGCAGGGACAAACACAGGAAATTAGCAGACCAGTTAAAAAGGTAAAATACAATAACACCCAGCAAGAAGTTCTTGGCCAAGAATCTTGGGCAAGGTAATGTTCTTGGCCAAGAATCTTGGGCAAAATCTTGGCAAGATCTTGTGCAAGATCATTAAAGATCTTGGGCAAGTGTCTTGCCCATGTGCCAAGATTATGGCGGCCAAGATCTGGTCATGATCTTGCCCAAGTTCATGGCATGATCTTACCCAAGTTCATGGCATGATCTTGGCCATGGCCATGTTCTTGCCCATGATCTTGCCCATGATCTTGCCCATATATTTTGCCCATGGCCATGCTGATATCTTGAATTGCATCCATTTATATATACATAGCACATGCCTACGTGTACATTATCATACATTGTGATATAGCTGATATGATACTGATAACATGTGTATAAGAGGACCGGATACATACAATGAGATAATGCATACATACAGAAAATCGAAAGTTTCACATGACGAAGAAAAGTTTAGTCAGTTGGGGTCACTGTGCACAGGACAAACATATGTCATACATGCATTTATATGTTATTGTATTTTACCTTTTTAACTGGTCTGCTAATTTCCTGTGTTTGTCCTGCATTTTTGGTTCAGAGACGTTCTTATTTTATCTTTACTTGCAGCCATTGCAACTGATCCAAACTTTTTTTCAATGCATTCTGAATAATTTGTTTCATTCTATTATGAAGTAATCACGTCTAACTGCTTACCTTCTAGTGTCTTCACCCTTCCTGGTGACATTGGTGGTTTTGCTGACACACTGGAACTGTTCGATTTTCCTGACGCTTTGTAGCAATGTGTTGCTTGCTCTTCATCTGTAAAAAGTGCGTCCAATAAGGCAAGGCCATATTTTACAATGTCTGTTGAGTCTATCTTTAGCAATTCTATACCACCTTTCTAAGAAGGAATTGCTGTTAGGTGACATTCTGTAACAATAATGCACATACATACAGATATGAAACTTTTTTCATCTTGGACAGTTGTCTATTTGATGCACATACATGTAGATCAAAAGCACATACATTACAAGCTTTATTCATGTTTCTTACCTTCAGCACCAAGTACACTAACACTGCATGTAGCAAGACCATCAACGTGACAGGACTGTGAAATAGCATCTACAATTAGTGCCCCAGCACCAGAGAGTGGTGCAGTACCACCAACACTAGCTGCCACTCCAGTGCCCTGGTTTTGCAAAATATCTGCAATGCTTAAAAGTGTTCAATTAAGGGAATCAAATCCAATTTCCTGCAGCTTCAACCCATTGGTGGAAGGGAGAACAATAATACAGGCATAAACTTAGGCATAGCATGAGGGTCTGTTTTGAGTTTTTTCTTATACAAAAAACATAAATGCAGACAATATGTGCAATAGCAGTGCTAAGAGTTGTATGTGTACCTGCAATCGTCCCAAGTCAGTCTGTTCATTTTCCCCCAATCTCTTTTTACTGACCACCTGAAATATATATGATCACAGTAAACAAAACACAGCTATCAGTTTGATCCAATATATGCAATCACACATTCACTACAGACACCTAGCTCTTTAGTATTAAATACCATGGTAAGTGTATAAAAGGAATGCCCAGCTGTATAATTAGAGTAATGATAAACAGGTACCTCAGTTGAGCGCATATCGATACAAATCATAAAATGAATGGGGCTTACTTTCCATATGTGGGATATGCAAATTGTCGCTATATATGTGCAAGCCACTACTGTACGCGCACGCGCGTGCATGTACATGCAGTTACATTATATGCATACATTCTCAGTTTAGTATACCCACAAGCACTCGCTTACTATTTTCAGCCTCCTTTTCATCCATTTCCAGTAAAATTATGGTAGCTTTACAGTGCGCTTGCTTTTCGCCATGATTAACGCACACGTGGTGAGAATTTTTTACGTGTCAACTATTAATTGCTTGCGCAAAATTTGTGTTCAAATATGAGCGATCAAACTGGCAAAAATAAGCGAAAACGGTACAAAGAATACCTGAGGAGTTGTAGTGTGGGTGTTCCAGAAAGGACTGCATTTAAAGTTTTATATTGGAAACAGGGTGAAAGAAATTGATAAAATGCTACTCAGAATCAAGCCACCCCATGATCTCCTTGCCCAATTTCCGTCTCACATTTTTGGAAAGCATCTGAAGTCAGAAGTTGGCTACTGTATTATTCATTGCCCATTCTTAAAGACATTCTGCCACCAGACTATGTTCATCATTTTGCACTCCTTGTAAGTTCTATGCATATTCTGCTGGGCACCAACCTCTCAGTGGAGTTAATAAATGATGCAGAAAGGATGCTGCTTGAATTTTACAATCTTATGCCAGAATTGTACCCAGAAAGTATGTGTACTCCTAATGTGCACAGTCTCATACATTTATGTGCATCTGTGCAGCAGTTATATTTAGGCCCACTTTCATGTTTTGGATTTGAAAATATGAATGGCATGATTAAAAGGGACCAGCATGGCTGCAGAAACTTCTTGCCTAGTCTCACCAATGCAATTTGTATGAAAATTAGCTTGTCATTGCACAAAAATGCAGTAATGAAATCAAATCAAGAAAGTGACAAGACCAAAAGGTTTTTTGAAAAAATATCTCACTATTTTGAAGATGGACCTGTTGGAAAAATCAAAACTATCACATTGGATGAGAGTGAAAAGCAAATCCTTAGAAATGCAGGGCTCACAATTCCAGAAAATGGACTCAAATCATGTAATTCATATATGCTTAAACATACATCATACCAAGCTAGAAAGAATCCAATGAAATTAAGAGACAGTTCAGTATGTATGTTTCAAGTAGGACCCAATACAATGATGGGGTCCATCAGAAAAGTTGTTTTATTTTAATGAAGAACCAACTGCAATTATTGACAAATTTGAAACTGTTGAAGAAAATTTACTTCAAGCTGTACATGTCAGAGCAAGAAGACCATTTTATGCTAACAATACCTTCATTAAATAAATGTTTCAAGAAAGTAAAGAAAATATCTGTTTCAAACAAAGCAGTAGCAGTACGAGTTGAAGCAATAATACATCAGAAGTGTGTACACATTCCAGCTAAGCATAGTGATATTGACATCATTGTGAAGCAACCCAACATTTATGAACATCATTGAACTAAAGTGTATGTAATACTATGTTTGGATATGAGTTCTTCAATTTTAACAATTATATTGTTTAATAATATTAGAGGAGAAAAATTATCTTGGCCAAGGGCATAAGAGTCTTGCCAAGATCTTGCCATTCTTGCCAAGATCTTGCCATTCTTGCCCGATTCTTGGCCTTTCTTGCCCAAGAACTTTTCACTGGGACATATAAATGCATGTATGACATATGTTTGTCCTGTGCACAGTGACCCCAACTGACTAAACTTTTCTTCGTCATGTGAAACTTTCGATTTTCTGTATGTATGCATTATCTCATTGTATGTATCCGGTCCTCTTATACACATGTTATCAGTATCATATCAGCTATATCACAATGTATGATAATGTACACATAGGCATGTGCTATGTATATATAAATGGATGCAGTTCAAGATATCAGCATGGCCATGGGCAAAATATATGGGCAAGATCATGGGCAAGATCATGGGCAAGAACATGGCCATGGCCAAGATCATGCCATGAACTTGGGTAAGATCATGCCATGAACTTGGGCAAGATCATGACCAGATCTTGGCCGCCATAATCTTGGCACATGGGCAAGACACTTGCCCAAGATCTTTAATGATCTTGCACAAGATCTTGCCAAGATTTTGCCCAAGATTCTTGGCCAAGAACATTACCTTGCCCAAGATTCTTGGCCAAGAACTTCTTGCTGGGGTAGCCATACCAGAGATATACTGGTACCTGGTCAAACGAATCCAACTCAAAGACAACACCTCGTCCTCATCTAACCTGTCTATCTCCATCGCTTTCTCTTTTTCACCAATTCTTCACGGCACACCAAGATGCGCTCTAATAAGAGGTACAATATGAGAGAATTCCAATAATAACTTGGCATCTAAATACCACTAAAACGAAAAGGGACCGATACAATCACTCGCTTACCAAAAGAGTTAGCCTGTGTGAGTTCCACAAAATAAATTACGGCAACTCACGTAGCCACACCAGAGATATACCGGTACCTCTGGTCAAACGAATCCAACTCAAAGACAACACCTCGTCCTCATGTAACCTGTCTATCTCCATCGCTTTCTCTTTTTCACCAATTCTCCACGGCACACCCAGATGCGCTCTAATAAGAGGTACAATATGAGAGAATTCCTTGGCATCTAAATACCACTAAAACGAAAAGGGACCGATACAATCACTCGCTTACCGATTCACACAGAACAGCGCGTTATAGTCACTAACAACAAATCCATGACGGCTCCACGTCTAGAAGCTTCCAACAATTTTCACCGTGTGTAGCTATAGTCACTGTAATAGAAGCTTTCACTAGAGACCATATCAGCATGTACATAACGATGGCAGGGCATTCACTGACTTTACACACTTGCTGCTGACGGAGGAACGGCCGTCAAATTTTTAGGCATTCAAACAATAATTATTAAACAATACAGTTTATTCGAATAATCATGAACAAATACTTTTTTGTTAACTCCAACTTTCTCTCTTTCTATTGGCACTGTAGTTACCATTTCCTCAAAGTGGCACCCTTCACTAAAGCAGTCGTGGACGAAGGACACGGCTTTTAACACTTTGCATCCTTCGATATTTCGCGAAAGTTCAAACATGGGGCAGTCTGTATCACTGAATAAAGGTTCACCAATCCTGATGAACAAGGGCTCAAACATTTGTATAAAACAAACTGTCGATCCAACAGCCAATTTATTATCATTATTGAAGCAATATTGATATCATGGTTTATGTAAAAATGATAGTCAGCTATTGTCCCAGGATTTTATCAACCTGTTCCATGTTGCTATATCAACATTGACGCAATGAAGATAATATATCAGTATTGGGTCATGTTTTATATCATTATTGTACCAAGGTTTTTGCGTTTATCATCCTTGAGCCAATATTGGTAAGGGTTGGCTGTGTAGGTACACCAATTAAATTTAGTGCCTGTTGGAGTATTTATACTCCCTAAAATTATACATTTTATTAAGAACTTGCTAGAACTTGCTAGATGGCCATAGAACTTGCAACCAAATAAGGTATTTCTCGCTGTAGTTTCTTTCTAGATGTGATATGTGTCCAACTGACATGCTGGGATAACGTGCCGGTAAATTCTGAAGAGATTGGTACTATTGTCGTTCTTTAAAACCGTTCGTAGCTCGAGTTATACCTTCCTAAGGAAGAAGAAGAAGACGACGACGACGACGAACAATTTTTTTGGGAATGGGCACGAGAAGCAGGTTCTTTGTTTGTCTGGAAGCGCATAGTTTAATGACATGAAACTAGCATGAAAACGTAGATCTTGGTGTTGTCGTTCGATTGCTGCAACGAGATAAGTGATCCGTTTCTCCGTTGTCCCTCCCGACGCGATTTAAAATTTTTAATGACATTCATCATTCCTCAATCAATCCTATATTGAACCTGCTGAAGCAGGTTCAGATAAGTTTCATAAATATTGTGATTTTTTTTTAAATGCAAAAGGTACTGATTTAAGAATTTTAGTACTAAACGTTTGAGGCGATAAATTCAAGAGAAGAGTTAATTACTTTTCGTCATTACGCATGCGTGTTGTAATTAATTTAACTCAACAAATTACTTAATGCATGAAAGCCTGCCAATAACCAGCAACTGGGTTTTGTCTGGGTACGAGACTACACAGCCAGCTTTTTAACAATGAATCACAGACGTTAACGCTTGCGTAACGTCTCTACTAGTACACGGGTGAATCACAACTTTTCGGGAGCAGTCGTGCTACGCCTCTAAAACTATCACGGGTGAATCATTATCAACCGCACCTGATTCATGTGTGAAATAGCTGATGAATCACCCGTAGAGCTATACCGTAAATCCTTATTTAGCGCACTTCTAATGTTATTTTTTCCTTCGTTTGTTACCAATCTTTTAAACATTATTTGCAATGCAGTAAACATTATAACAATACACAGTATTACTCCAGTCATGTTTCAAACGCAATGTGTTTTCTGACACTCTCTGTCGTTCCATCCTGGCAGCAATATGCATAGAATCCACAACACATGTTGAGGTGCACTGATCTACCACTGAAATGGCACGAACAATGGCTGCAGGAGAAAGGACTCGAATGACCTTTGTAAGTGTCAGAAGTGGGCAATCAAACTGGTTGAGGCATGGCTGTCCACTGGCCACCATGTGAGGATCCATATGCTGTACCATACAGTACCGGGTGCTGTCACTTTCGAAGCAGCTCAGTAAGATTCCTACCTCCATCTATAATAGCACTGTACATGTAATAAAGGACACACTATTTGGTGGACTTACAGGAGATCCAACCCTGTCTACGTATAGCACAAAGTCACCCACATCAACAGTGTCACAATCAGCTGTCACTGTTGCTTTGCCCCATGTGACAAGAGTTTGCAGGTTAATGGTGGGAGGGAGAAGCAGCCTGTAATCAACATGTTCATCTATCACAGTGGCGATCGACATCTCCCCAAGTTCCTGTATTTGAAGCAATACAGATCCCAACTGCATTGGCCTACGTACACTGATCTAGGGTTGCAGAGCATTAGCATAAATGTACCAACACAGTATAAAAAAAAACTGTGATCACCTTACGAAGTGCCCCATGACAATAGATGGCTTTATCACAAGTAGATGGTGTTCCTGTCAGGAAATCCTCAACCTCTGATGACTGATATAACTTTATCACACCATCACCACATCTAATAAGAAGACATTATTAAAAATACAAAATGAGAAAAGTCAATACTCACTGCATTTCAGATTGATCTAAATGACCTCCAGAACAGAAAAATCGTATGCTCTCCTGGATTGCAAAACTGTTAGCAATGTCTTTGCTCGGAGCATGTTTATTGGCATATATGTTATGAGATCTGATCACACCATTATAGCTCTCACATCTATAAAATCAATAGTTAGTAACACAGACTTTGAGTCACAATTAAGTTCTACCTTTCAGTGTTGAACCCTGATGGCGGACCGAACTGAAGCATGTGATCTGGCAGGTGAAGGAGGAGATGGATTTTGAGCTTGCTCCTTAGCTCGGGACAGTGTTTATCCACAGCTTGTGCAAATCCAAGACACACAGACTTCATGGACTCAACCTTGTCAGGTGTAAACCGCTCACAATATACAAGCTTGAACACCTGTACAGATATGTACATTGTGTATATGTATAAATGTGTAACACATACAATGACATGTACCTTTGAAAGAGCCAACCATACTTCAGTTTCACCAGGTGATACCAAAGGTGGAAACACAAACAGTGCAAGCTGTGCCAAGGTTTTAAAATCACGCCCCACAAATGATTTGTAGTACTTGGAGATATCTCGTGAGAGACGCAATGCAAAGCCGGAGAAAGGGAATGAGGCAATGCGAGCCAAAACCTCTTTGCGTTGCTGTGGCGAAAACCGAGCCATTCGGGACCTTAGCATGTACTTGTATGGACCCAGAACAAGAGTATGCAAGGCTTCCACTGGTGTAGACCTACATATATTGAAATTTATGAAAATGCATTATATATACAAACCACGTACTGATGTGGATCCACAGCTAGCTCAAGCATTGGGTTTGGTTTGCAGCTTGTTCCTAACTGTGTCTGCATCTGCTTCCGCTCCCTCTTCGTCGGCAGAGACTGTATACGCTGAATTTGCGCTACAGTATCTGTTTTGGTCCTGAGATGACCAATGCCCTGGAGACCACTGGAAACATCCACCTTGACATGATTTTGTTTTTTGGTAAGTGCAGTCTGACATCTGAATGCAAAGTGGCACTTACTGTGCAAATCCTGCAGTACATCACTGCTGCTGCTCCCAGCTGACTGCATATTTCTGCTCCACGAGGATTGTCGCAAAGAAAACTTAAAATTGGTGCAACAACAATCATTTTGCATTGCAAAAAGGCATTCAATACGACAATCCCCTCACGCTCTAGTGCATTAAACTCCTGCACTAGCGGGACTGCCATCTCCATGACCGGTGCCTTGTTGGAGGCACAGATGAAATGAATGTCGTGCAACTTGGCGTTATCTTTCCGTGAAAGTCCTGCTAATAGGAAATTCCAGGAGTTAAATTTGTTCCACACTTTGAACTTATTTCCACTGGTGTCATCAGAGAAGATGGAGATCGGTGCCATAATAACAGGCAGTCCTCCCACATCCAATGGACTTTGCCTTCATGGGATGTGGTGAAGACAATGTGGTGTACTCCTATAGAAACAATGTTTTAAAAGTGGACAATGTGTAATACTTGTTTGCTTACATCATCAGTAAGTCGCACTAGGCAGCCATCTTGATACTGGAATATGTTAAGAGCCCACGTTTGTAATTCTGGTAGTACAGCTTTAATGCTACACACTGCTATGCACACTGTTTCTGAAAGCACATATCCATTGACAGGAGTACCAGGGTGGTGCTCTAGCTTGTGTACATTGGCATAAATACCATCTTGGCCTTCCTGGAAGAGGAGTGTAAAGTAATGCACACACATTTGGCTCAATGTACATCTTACGTGGCAAACAAACTGGAGAACATGGCCTATAGACGTGACTCCAGAGATTCCAAAATCAACAAAATCTCCCAGAAATACATTGCCACAAGGTGTGATAGCCATAGGTGCAAAAAAACGTTTGTCGTTTCTCCAGCGTAAACCATGGTACATTTCCCTAAAACATATCACATGAATGATTAATGGGCAATTACAAATTATGCACCAATACCTAAATTCTCCTTTTGGTATAACTGGAAAACAAACCAGATTTTTTCCAATTTCTGGAATTCCAAAACACAACTTAATGCTGTTTGAGACCGAATTGGTGTAAAACGGTATGCCAGTGCGGTGAGGTGCTACGAAGTTTACAAATAAAATAAAGTGAATCTCTCAAATGTACGCCTTTACCATTTTGGGAGTGAAATATCCAGGCAACCTGTACTTGGCTAGACAAGATAAGCTTGGCACTGCTGAACACGAGGTTCTCAAAGTGTGGAGTATAATTTTCAAGTTTGATTGTCCCTATATGCGGTCACATAATAGGAATCAAAATAGCAGGCATGCACAAGTAACTTTACCATTGGTCTTGGGCTATGCACTATGAGGTAGGCCATGGCAAGTAGCTTCGATGCAAAAGGCTTGTACGAGTCTGCTTCACTTAGATGGCTCAAGCTAGAATCTACCGTATTATAGTACGCAAATTACACATGGACTAAAGTACAATGGGTTATCTTACCAACAGCGCTAGCACTCTCTTCTCTTTCGGCACTGACTACAGCTGGTGGCTCAATGATGTCCGATTCAAAAGCACCTTCAAAATCATTGACATCGTCTACATGTACTGAAAAAATGTTTTTTTTGTTTACATATCCAAAATATCTTTACACTATTACTTACTATAGCAGGATTCACCCTCTGTGACAACAGGGCCACTGTCCAAACAATTAGCAGCAGGCGAGGATGAACCACAATCGGTAGGTTGCACATGCGGAGAAACTAACACAGCTGTGCTTGTTTCCTCGCCAATTTTGACACATTGCAGGTATGCTTTGTGACGAGCTGTTTCCAGATGACGCAAATACCTGTTTCTGAACTCGAATTCAAGCTTGCACGACGGGCAATAAAAGCGTGCTTTCTCGGACATATTTATCGTGGTCACGTGACCAAGCATGCAGCACGCGAGAGCTCCGAGAAACGCATTTCAAAGTCCTGCAGCGGTAGGGACCTTTTCGGCCTCACCTTTTCCTAGATGTAGCAGTACAATTAGTACATCGTCATACTCGAGAGAACCAGTAGCCGATCATGAGCAGTTAGAATCGGACTCAATTGCGGCAGAGCAGAATTCACTGATCATTGCAGCAGTCGTGAAGGAAGTCAAATCCGTCATAAAAGTTTCTACTGACAGCATTGAAAAAAAGTTTACAGCCGTCGAAACAAAGTTAGGTATAGTAGAGGCAGCTGTAAAGGAACTTTCAACAATTGTGAAAAGTACACACACCTTTTCTATCCAGGGAAGTGTGTATGAGGTATATACAGTGAATTTAATTGATACAGTTGAGTGAATTTATAAAATTGTTATAGTCACCTTTTAAAGTGGAAGTGTGCAAGCTGTTTTGCAGCTCTCTGCTTCGTGAACCCTCTGATGATGCTATACAGGCTTGTGTATGTTTGTTTATCTCTATTATAAATTCACCACAGAATTTCTCGTCAAAAGATGGCAGTACCCGCAGTGCTATCACCTCAAGTTGTGCGAGATGAAAAGCACAAGGTCGATGAGGCACTTCGGTACATCAAAGCGAAGCTGGCTGAAGCCAGGACACTAGAAAGAAGAAAGGTTTGCTGCTCTTTAATGATACATACCAGCACAGTACAATTATCTATTCCATGCAGTGCCTCGGAAAACATCCATACCTTAGGCATAAATTTATGCCAACCAGGAATCTAGCTACAAGTATTGTTCAAAGTATGAGTGGTGCCTGTGATGGTGACCTTCTGGATGTTTACTGCCGCCATCTGGCTTTATTTGTAATCTATTTTGTTTAAAACTGTTGCAGGAATTTTATGTTTAGTTTTATTGCAGCGACTGTTTATTCGACACTGCACCAATTTCAAGATTGCAAATCATGTTGAGTTTTGCTTATGGATAGGGCTTTACTACTCAGATATGGATGAAGAGAAATGGGAGAATGTGATGCAGGATGACAGCACATATGACTATCCAACTTTTGGCCATGGGATGGAGAATGTGACTGAGTAATTATTTTGGATACTAACCTCATTTGTTACTCACTGGACAGCGCCTTATTTATACCACATTTATTGCATCATCATCATCATCTCATTTATACATCTTCCTGTAACCTTGATTCGATTTTTTTTAAATTCCATGATAATCATTTTAATTTCTATTTTTGTACAAGTCTCATATAATTTGAGTCAGATTGTCAATACGTACTTGACTTGCCTGATCACGCTCCAAATTTCCCAGCTGCAGAGCACCGTGTAGTATCGCTGCATGTTATCGGGGCCCAAATATTAATATTATAATTATTGTACGACAACGCAAGCGATTCAGGGACGAAAACCGCGCATGAATCATACGTGAATGCAAATTTATTGCAAATTACCATTCGCTATAACAATCCAGGTGATTCACACCTGATATATACGGTCTGAATCCGAGCCTTTCGGAGATCACCCCTGCTACGTCTGTAATATCACAACCGTAACGCCCGAGATCATATTATCACGAGAGATTCATAAGCGTGTAGAACTGGTTGTGTAAAGCCCAAGAGAGCGCTTCAGTATAATCCATCGTTGCAGACTACGAGACATAGGCGTAGGAACCGGTGGAGCAGAGGGGGCCTTGGCCCCCCCAATCTTGGGCATTATGTGTATAAAGTATGCTGAATTTATATTAGACATACCCTTTGGGCCCCCCCCAATCCTGTTTACGTTCCTACGCTTCTGCGAGAAAAACCAGGTTAACGTCGATCGAAAGGTGTGCGCAATGAAATTAAATGTACAATTGTATTCAGTTGTGTCCGGCTTTTTCTGGTTCAATTAGTGAACAGACCAGCATTTTGTGAAGCGATTGAAGTACATCAGATTCGACGCCGGGTATTAGTATGCATGCAGTGTCGTCTATAAATCACGAGGCTGTTGGTTAAACTAAATTCGTTGTATCCAGGATTTCACTCTTAAGATGCGTTGAATTTCAACAGACAATCATTTACTCCACTGATTAGTTCATAGGCTGGTACCATTCTGTACATGGTGTGCATCACATCCATTTAACACAGGTTGTTGTGCCAGATGTTGCCCCTCTTACAAGATGACTACATGGTGACCTCGAATTGGCACCGGCAAGGGCAGCAGAAGGTGGGAGCAAGAGGGTGCCATGGCACCTTAATTATGGATATGGTGTATATAGCGTTTGAGTGGGAGTGTGTCTTTCGTGGGGATACAATGTTCTATACCTTGTGCTTGACAGATGATGGAATGAAGGTAGGAGGTGTGATGAATGGAACTCTGGAAGTAATGCATCGTATGATTGCTGGAGGTGAAATGGCACTATTCCTTCCCTCTCTTCCCTCCCTTCCCTCTCTTCCCCTCTCCTTCCCTCTTTCCCCTCTCCTTCCCTCTCTTCCCCTCTCCTTCCCTCTCTTCCCTCTCCTTCCCTCTCTTCCCTCTATTTTTCCCCCCTCTCCTTCACTCTTCCCCTCTCCTTGCCTCCATTCCCCTCTCCTTGCCTCTCCTCCCTCCTCCTTCTCTCTCCTTCCCTCTCTTCCCCTCTCCTTCCCTCTCCTTTCCCTCTTCCCTCTCCTTCCCCTCTTTTCCCCTCATCTTCCCTCTCCTTCCTCTCTTCCCCTCTCTTTCTCTTCCCCTCTCCTTTCCCTCTTTCCCTTCTCTTCCCCTCTCCCCTCTCTCTCTCTTCCCCTTCCTTCCCTTCCCCTCTTTCCTTCCTTTCTTCTCTTTCCCTCCTTCCTCTCCTTGCTCTCCTTCCCCTCCTCTCCTTCCCTCTCCTTCCCCTCTATTTCCTTCCCTCTTTATCTCTTCCCTCTCTTCCCTCTCTTACCCTCTCTTCCCTCTTTCCCCTTCTCATTTCCTTCCCTCTCTTCCCCTCTCCTTCCCTCTTTCATGTGTTTTTGTTCCATGTGTGTTTGTATGCGTGTGTGAATATTTGTGTTTTGTGTGTGTCATTTGTGCATTGTGTGTTTGTATGCATGTGTGTGTGCATGTGTGAATATTTGTGTGTTTGTGTGTGTCATTTGTGCATGTGTGTTTGTATGAGTGTGTTGCATGTGTGTTGTGGTGTATGTGCATGTGTATGTTTTCCTTTCCTTCCCCTCTCTTCCCTTCCTTCCCATCCCTCAGGCTAAGAGACATCTCAACTCAAGACAAAGCAGACTATCAAACTGTTGTGAAACGATCTTAAGAAGTACAACATGGAGACCAACCAGCTGATAGAAGCCAAAGCCAAGTGGATCCCGGCACAAATACACGTAATGTACACAAACTCCTCACTCATGCACACACACACACACACACACACACACACACAGGAGAATTGATAAATGAGCTGAAGGAGCAGGATGGTAGTACTAAACAGTTGCATTGGAGGAGTACTATGTGTAGGCATGTGTGTGTAGGCTATATTTAGAAGTAAACAGCGTCCTAAAAAATCAGGACGCTGGAACAAAAATCTTGGAGTTTCCCAGACCCACCTGTCGTAGTGTTTATACTGTAAGCGATAAACACTTACGTCATGGTGGGTCTGGGTACGAGACTATGTAGTGTGTGAGGATGTGTAGTTTGTGTTGAATATGGTTCAAGGTCAGTGTGCATTTTCTAGAATGTAAATTTCTTGCAGACTAAGGAAGTTAGTGGCCCACCAAGCACATCAACCTGTCATTATGCCTCTCATTGTGGCTATGTTAACAGCTGAGGTGGTTTTGATGGGTGTGCACTGCTGATCTATGGATCTCATTAACAGGTGTGTTTTCTAACACTACACTCCTCTCACAACCACTGGTTCTCACAGCCTGGTGGGGTCTGTACAGTCTACACACACACACACACACACACACACACACACACACACACACACACACACACACACACACACACACACACACACACACACACACACACACACACACACACACACACACACAAACACACACAT
Source organism: Ephydatia muelleri (assembly GCA_013339895.1). NCBI lineage: Eukaryota > Metazoa > Porifera > Demospongiae > Spongillida > Spongillidae > Ephydatia > Ephydatia muelleri. Next base: position 3,892,765 of record JABACO010000003.1, read on the forward strand.
ACACACATTCACACACACACATACAACACATAGTGTGTAGTCTCGTACCCAGACCCACCATGACGTAAGCGTTTATCGCTTACAGTATAAACATTACGACAGGTGGGTCTGGAAAACTCGTCCAAGATTTTTGTTCCAGCGTCCTTAGGACGCTGTTTACTTCTAAATATAGCCTTACGTAATGCTCGCGACGTAACTTTAATGTCATTACGAATCAATTACCGGATGTCAATCGGCATGAACAACTGCAAAGTATGTTCGAGTCCTGCCTTAGGCTTAGAGCAAAAAACAAGAATGCTGCTTGGAACTGCATTGACTGTTGCATGCACCGACACGTTGGTGACTCTGGCTAAAGGATGGTTATGTTGGGATGATGAAAGAGCAGTGCATGAGTTTTGTAATGGATAAATTTGTTATCGAACCGTGTCGAAGTATTCATCATCGGAAAGTTATCTTAAAAGCGAGCTTTTGAGATGTAATACTGATCTGGAGGTAGTTGAGATCAGGGTTACTATGAGAAAAGCTAAGCGAGGTGAACAGGCAGTTAAAGTTGTGAGTTGTATTGCATGTGGATGCATTCAGCACAACTTATACTATTTGCTCTCCTAAGGTTGTTACAAAATCCAGCTATGAGAAGACATACACCTTGTCTCCGTCCAAACAAGCGATTGCAAAGTCCTTAGGTCGCAGTTCACACAAGGCCTTGTTTCGGCATGTTACACACCATTGCCTCATATACGCTGTACTGCCATTTGCATATGATGAGCTATTAATCAAAGTTCTAATGTTGGTACAGAGTTCCTACAACAAGAGAGATGCTTGTCTTGTACAGGTGTGTGACCACACCATCTGCAACAACAGTGTGAATGAACTCACATAATCAACTCAATCTTGCTATCCCTGTGCCTATAAACGGAATGCAGGTGCCTGATTGTCACCTGACAGTCTGACCTTCATCTTTGTGTGCTAGTCCTCCAAAACAGGAATGAATGCATCCTTCCATTATCTGCACTTGTCTAAGCATTGATAGTGTCCTTGTGTGAACTGCGACCTAAGGACTTCGCAATTGCTTGTTTGGCGTGAGACAAAGTGTATGTATTCTCATAGCTGGATTGAACAACCTTAGGGTATAAGTTGTGCTGTATGCATCCACATGCACTACAACTCACAACACTGCCTGTTCACTTCGCTTAGCTTTTCTCTTAGTAACCCTGATCTCAGCTACCTCCGGATCAGTATTACGTCTCAAAAGCTCGCTTTTAAGATAACTTTCTGATGATGAATACTTCGACACGGTTCGATAACAAATTTATCCATTACAAAACTCATGCACTGCTCTTTCATCATCCCAACATAACCATCCTTTAGCCAGAGTCACCAACGTGTCGGTGCATGCAACAGTCAATGCAGTTCCAAGCAGCATTCTTGTTTTTTGCTCTAAGCCTAAGGCAGGACTCGAACATACTTTGCAGTGGTTCATGCCGATAGACCTTATTCGACCGCAATTATGAATAAATTATTGCGTGACTTGCATGTGACATGATTGATTGTTTATTGAGAAAGGCGTCGCCGTTATTGAGTATGGCTGAACAATCGGATGCGTTTAAGCAGCTTGATGCAGTCGGGAAGTCACGCTATAATGAGAAACTTGGTATGCTAGGCATAACAACAGATCCGTACATGACTCCAAAAGATGCTTGGGACTACAACCCCTCCAGCTCGTTGGCCTGACGTGTCGTTTCCCGACATTTGTGTGTGTTTCATTCAGACGATTTCATTCAGAAGACGGGTATACGAAGGGTTCAAAACATAATCTCCCAGTGCAGAAACTGTCGTAGAATACACCGAGCGAGTTTAAAAAACATACATGTCTAAAGGAATGAAGCTAGCCTTACACAAACCATACTATATTAAATTAAGTGTTTGAACGATAAGTCACTAAGTTCTTACAGGCCATTCAGCAAAAACACATCTCCCAGTGCGTAATGGTGCACTACGTACAAATTCAGTAACACAGTACCTCTAATGTGTACACGAAGCAACGTAGCCTTACACAAAGCCTTTGTGCGCCATTTATAATAATTTTTCCCGCGTAACAGAGTTCAAACGTCAAACAACATCGACTACTGGGAATTTTGTAATGGTTACAACCATTTTTATGACATAAAGGCATAGCTAAAAAATACAGCTTTACTTACAACAAAAACTGTCGCACAAACGGGTCGTCGATGTCACGTGACTTAATTGGTCAATATTGCTACAAGCGCGTGACATTTATATATTCATATTGCGGTCGAATAAGGTCTATTGACATCCGGTAATTGATTCGTAATGACATTAAAGTTACGTCGCGAGCATTACGTAAGGCTATATTTAGAAGTAAACAGCGTCCTAAAAAATCAGGACGCTGGAACAAAAATCTTGGACGAGTTTTCCAGACCCACCTGTCGTAGTGTTTATACTGTAAGCGATAAACACTTACGTCATTGTGGGTCTGGGTACGAGACTATGTAGTGTGTGAGGATGTGTAGTTTGTGTTGAATACGGTTCAATGTCAGTGTGCATTTTCTAGAATGTAAATTTCTTGCAGACTACGGAAGTTAGTGGCCCACCAAGCATATCAACCAGTCATTCATGCCTCTCGCTGAGGTGGTTTTGATGGGTGTGCACTGCTGATCTATGGATCTCATTAACAGGTGTGTTTTCTAACACTACACTCCTCTCACAACCACTGGTTCTCACAGCCTGGTGGGGTCTGTACAGTCTACACACACACACACACACACACACACACACACACACACACACACACACACACACACACACACACACACACACACACACACACACACACACACACACACACACACACACACACACACACACACACACACACACACACACAAACACACACAAACACACATACACACACACACATACAACACATACACACATACACACACACACACACACAATTATCTCTTTCCCAATCACATGTACTTTCTCACAAGGTGCCCTCACACAGAGGAGTAGTTCAAGTGGTGAACCTCCACCCAGCTCCTCCAACACCATCAACTCAATGCCCCCTCATCAGTCCCAACTACTTCGAGTACTTCTCCTTCCCTCTAATTTGGTCCTGTGAGGTTTTAGCTGGGGAGGGTTGTTCCAAGCTGGGATAGCAGCCCTGTGTTACCATGCCAGCATTAGTGACAATAATAATTGTTATGGAAAAGGAGTGTGTGTGTGTGTGTGTGTGTGTGTGTGTGTGTGTGTGTGCGTGTGCGTGCGTGCATGTGTGTGTGTGTGTGTGCACACGCATGCATACACTCCTTTTCCATAACAATTGTGTGTGTGTGTATTTGTGTGTGCATTGAGGAGAGAAGCATTCATCCTCATTTTTCACCTAGGTTGTGTGTGCTACAGATGACAGAGCAGCCTGATGGACGAGAGGCAGTTGGCCCATAAAAATTAGAATTCATGTGTCTGTTAAGCTTGGTATATATTAGGACAAGGGGTACAGGTTTTGTTGAAGATACACTGGAACACCCCTCTGGTGCCTCAATGGCAGCATGTCTTGTCCAGGAATGGTGTCAAAGAGGGATCTTTGAGAGTAGGGCATTGGAAGAGGGATATAGCTCTGTTGGGCTTCTGTCCAATGGGGTGTTAGAGCTGCTTTTCTTTTTATCTCTGAAACCCTCTAGCTAAGGAGTTGTTAGCAATCTTCATAAAACGACGCGATATGATGTTGATTGTTATGCAAACACACGGGCACAATTTAACCTTTAAACATTAGGGTAAGCTGATTTGAGTGAAGCTCCATTCATATCAGTAGCTTAAAGCATGGTTTATGATAATGCGTACAGTGATAAAAATAGGCATGTGAAGATTTCGGTCACATATTTATGCATAGCTGCTGGGGGAAAGAAATCGAAATCAAGCTTTTAATGCATGACTTGTTTACTTGCTTATTCACCCAACAGTGTTTCGGGTGGACATAAATTTGCTTCTTCTGCTGATTCTGGATAATATGTCATACTCTGACTAGTGACTATCCCTAGGTTTTACGACAAGCACCTGCATATAACGCTCGAGTCAAGTAAACCAAATGCTATACAGAATTAAAATTGCCCCATGCACGGTTAAAATGTTATACAAATGCATCGCGTTTGAATCGCTATAACATCCCAACGGATAACGCTATCGACTTCCTATTTTCAACTCTTCATAGTGAAATAGGCACAGCCCTCGGTTTACGAGAGTCTCATGCGCTCGTCCTCTCCTTGATAGAAGTAAGCTCGCACCCTTACTAGGTCTATCGAAGATGATGTACCTGAGGAACAACACTCTTCTCGCCGCCGGCATCGTCTATCGCTGCATCGTCGCGTTGCTCTATCGCTGCTACCGGCGGCGGCAGCTCTATCGCTGCCGGCGGCATCGTCGCATTGCATTATCGCTGCTACCGGCGGCACATAGTCTAATCAGAGATAATATTATCTCTGGTCTAATCGTCTGCACTGCAGCTGCTGGCTATCGCAGCTGGCTTTGGTAAATGTGCATCGTCCTCATGAGCGGCACGGTTGCAGCGGCGATCCGTGCCCGTGAACTGCAGGGTCGTACATAAGACGCCTAAACGTTGGGCGAAAAAAATCGTATATCGGAAAGACAAACTGTATTCTGGTTTGGTGCCCTGCAATAGACAAAATATTATTATATATGATATTGCTCGTTAACTTTAACTAATCACGCACACGTGGAGCAGAAACTGACATGGCGCCCAGGAGTGTGTTGAAGCGAAAGAGAAAAATAAATAGAAAATATGCCGAGAACAACGCTGCTACAACGTTGCTGCTTTCTATACCAAGCCAAAGTAAGCATTAAACTTGCATAGGATCACGCATTAACATACTACATGTATATATATATTTATAGTAGATGTATATTTATAGTAGTAACGGATAACGCTATCGACTTCCTATTTTCAACACTTCATACTACACCATTTCACTATGAAGCGTTGAAAATAGGAAGTCGATAGCGTTATCCGTTGGGATGTTATAGCGATTCAAACGCGATGCATTTGTATAACATTTTAACCGTGGGGCAATTTTCGCGGAAACTGTCCCAGATATATATCTGAGTAGTGCATCAGCTTGCATGTAAATTCCCTAACTGCACAAATGAGTGGCAGGTAATCGTATTTGGCGGCCTAGGCTATAATTATAATAATAAATAGCCCTCCTTCTCGTCCCCCAAATGAGTCAGTATAATTGCGCAAGAACATGAATTGTAAATACGGCAAGTATTATCTGAACCTGCGTCAGCAGGTTCAATATACTAATAGGATTGATTGAGGAATGATGAATGTCATTAACATTTTAAAATCAGGGACAACGGAGAAACGGATCACTTATCTCGTTGCAGCAATCGAACGACAACACCAAGATCTACGTTTTCATGCTAGTTTCATGTCATTAAACTATGCGCTTCCAGACAAACAAAGAACCTGCTTCTCGTGCCCATTCCCAAAAAATTGTTCGTCGTCGTCGTCTTCTTCTTCTTTAGGAAGGTATAACTCGAGCTACGAACGGTTTTAAAGAACGACAATAGTACCAATCTCTTCAGAATTTACCGGCACGTTATCCCAGCATGTCAGTTGGACACATATCACATCTAGAAAGAAACTACAGTGAGAAATACCTTATTTGGTTGCAAGTTTTATGGCCATCTAGCAAGTTCTAGCAAGTTCTTAATAAAATGTATAATTTTAGGGAGTATAAATACTCCAACAGGCACTAAATTTATTTGGTGTACTGTCACGGCACAAAATGTCCTACCTGAAAATTGTCCGGCGGACCGATTATGGCAGCCAAATTTGGTCCGGGACCAAATTTGGCTGCCATATTTGGTCCTACCGGACAGAATGTGGCTGCCATATTCGGTCCCACCATGCCATATTATGTCCGCCCGAGGACCAAATGTCGCATCCATATTCTGTCCGGTAGGACCATATATGGCTGTTATATTTGGTCCCGGACCAAATGTGGCAGCGACATTTGGTCCGGGACCAAATGTTTCCAATTAAAACGTATAAATATTTGCATTTATTTCTTCATAAATATGACTGAAAACATGGTAACACAATTAAGTGGACAAGCACACTTAGTCTAAATCATTGACAATCATTGACAAAGAAACAGCACTAATTATCAGTCCAACTTTTACATCTCACACAAGCCCACTTTGTATGTGGTTGTTGGGAATCTGCAGATACTGACACACATAAGTCAATATGATACCATGTTCCACAATAACTACACTCAATCATTTTAATTCCTTCCAATTTTGGCAATCTGCAAACACAATGTATTGGTATATTTGCTGAGTGCCTCACTTTAGATCCATGGCGTCTTATCTTTTGTATTGGAAATGCAGTAATATTTTGCTTCTCAAGGCAATCAACTAAGTGCTTCCTCATTGCCTTTTGCTGATAGAAGAAGCTACCTGGTTGTTCTCCTCTAGCCAATGAAGTAGCAAATGCTATTGCAAATAGCCCACAGTCATCACAACCTTGCTGCATTTGCACATCAACGTAGGTACTAAGTTTGATAATGTCTTTGGGAGTGCAAACAATGCTTGCAATCTGGTTTAATAGAGAACTAGTTGGACTACCTGATGCACAGTCATAGACATGTATCTCTTTATCATTGCAGTTGATATTTGAAACTGTTACCCAATGGTGTTTTCCAGTGTTCATAATCTGAATGAACTCACTTTTTGCAATGCTATATGACAAGACCATACCCAGTGCAACCTCTTGAAGCCCTTGTATATGAGGATACATTGATTTCAGCAGTTTCTGACCAGCATCTACAATCTCATCACTTAGCCACCCACCACTTGTAATCATTTTCTTATCTTCTGTTGTCAACCCTGGTACCCAGTGTTGGACTTCATCTTGAGCCAGAGGAACGTAGCTTTCAACTTCAACTGCTGGTTGACATGGTACAGTCATCTTTTTACTGTTTTGTCGCATCAGTTTAGCAACACGCTTAGTTTTGGTATTGCACTCTCGTTTGGATCTAGTCCCATCTCCCCTAGGAAAAAATTCTGGAGTAGGTATCAGAAGCTTTGGCTTCTCTGAGAGTAGGGATGAAGTCTCAAGTTCACTTGTGTGATTACTTTCTTGCAGTACAGCAGATGCTGAATCCTTTGCAGTAGGAGAAAGAGCTACTGTTGTCTCATCCATTGTAGGTGACAGAGACACAGCTGATCGTGAGGTAGAAGTAGGTCCTAACGAAGGTGAATTTCTGCCAGGAGATGGAGTTGAATGTGATTCATTGGAGGCTGATGGTGACTGAAGTAGGGATGAAGTCTCAAGTTCATTTGTGTGATTACTTTCTTGCAGTACAGCAGATGCTGAATCCTTTGCAGTAGGAGAAATAGCTAGTGTTGTCTCATCCATTGTAGGTGACAGAGACACAGCTGATCGTGAGGTAGAAGCAGGTCCTACTGGAGGAGATGGACTTGAATGTGATTCATTGGAAGCTGATGGTGACTGAAGTCTTCTTGAAGGTGAACTTGTACACTTTAATATGAACATGGCTAACTCTTGGAATTGTGGTAACACGACCTTTTCCACATGATTGTAGCTCGTAAAAACCTTTTCCTAGACTCCTTGTGATCAAATAAGGTCCAACCCATGGAAAATCTAGTTTGCCTCCTAGTTTTCTTAGTTTTCTTTTTTTCTTTCTGAAGTCTTTCTTCAGGACATGTGTACCTGCACTGTAAAAGACAGCCTTACTGTGTTTCTTATCATACTGCTCCTTCTGTTTCTTCTGAGCAGAAATAATGTTTTTCTGCACTTCCTCCAGTAAAGCTTTGTGCTGTGACTCTTTCTGCTGAATTTCAGTTTCTTGAGAACATATGGTAACTTCAGCTTCATTACATGGCCCTTGATGTACACCAGCATCTAGATCAAGAGGAAGAATGGCTTTGCGACCAAACATAATCTCAAATGGAGTAAATTTTGTTGATTCATGTCGTGAAGTGTTGTAAGCAAATGTGCAAGTGTCCAAATAATCATCCCATTTCTCCTTCTTTTCTTGTATGTACTTGCGAAGCATATTTTGTAGAGACTGATTAAATCTTTCAACTAACCCATTGCTCTGTAGACATGAAGCACATTAGCATAGTTATTCATTTAATTACTGAGGTGTTTCATAAATGAAAAAAATCGATTAAAAAATTTCTGTATTGAGCAGTTTAACTTATAATTGCTGATAAACATTCTACTATTGTGCACGCCCAAAAAACCAAGTTTACATGTATTATTAATATCAAACAAATTAGAAATAACTAACAGCAATGAAAACTTCCTGACATCATAGTAGATTACTAAATTATAACTATTAAAAGCTTCAGAGTGTTCATTTAAGTTTAATAATTGCAATCTATATAGTCGACTAATAAATTCAAACCAATTAGTTATCAATATTTGAGGTAATGATTTCTTTGATTTGATTTATTTAGGAGTTTTGAGGTTTGATTCCATTTTTTCATTTTGACTATTTCAGTTAATAAAAATAATTATCTATCAGCGTGTCTTCCTTTGCTGATAGGAATTTTAGCATTAATAACCAGTTTATATTGTTATTACAGTAGGGAAACACCTTGTAGATTTAAAATTTTATCAGTACAACTATGTACTAGTGATTAGTTATGTACACACCAAAATCAATCAAATTAAAATGTCTAAAAGCTGCTGATATTGTTTTACTCAACTCCCTAAACATTAGACACAAATATCTTTAATGGAATAGTGTGTGGTGTCAATTTATCTCAACAGGCCTGAATCGCATTTTTCTACTGATATTCTAAGCACTACTTCCCCCCACCCTCTTGATTTTGTCTACCTGAGGATGATATGCAGTTATCAGATGGTGCTTTATGTTCAGAATCTTCATCATTTCATCATTGAGCTGGTTCTTGAATTCACTCCCTTGGTCGGTAGTGATCACAGCAGGTAGCCCCATCTTCATAAATATCTAGTAAGTACACAAGTATTGGGAAAATGAATATATAATTAACATCACATATATACCTTAAAGAGTGAGATTCCTGATGCTTCTTTGGTTGGAAGAGCAACAGCTTCTACCCATTTTGTGAAATAATCACATAGGGTAAGAATGTAGCTATTTCCCGAGGTGGTCTTAGGTGAAATAGGGCCAACAAAATCAATGCCCACGTGATGCCAGGGTGAATGGACTGGAACTGGAAACAATTCTGGTGTTGAAATGGACAGTTTCTGGCTATTCCTTTGACAGAGGTCACAGGTAGAGATCTGTGTAAGAGACATATACATGTAATGAGAAATGAGAGATATTTTTTAACACTTACCATAATTTCTATATCCTTTGTTACACCTTTCCAAAAAAACCGCTCCAAAACGCGATGGGAAGTACGCTTGACACCCATGTGCCCAGATGTTATATCCACATGGCATGCCTTCAAGATGCTGCACCTTTCCTCGCTGCTGCGAACGTATCTGACTTCAAATACCTCCTGTTTGATCGAAGCCATCAATGCATGGATGCCATACAGAGCGCGCAACGTATATATTTACCTTTTGCCCAGTTGAATTCTTTTTGGGTTTTTTGTAGAAGACCTCTCCATCTCTCAAAGTAAGTGTTGCAGCCTTTCTTCTAATGACTCTTTTGTCGTTGCTGGTACTACCCTCAGGATACCTCCCATCAAACAAGTAAAGACATGCCTTTTCGACCAGATCTTCGTTTTCATCCGCACACATCTCTCTAGCAGTTTCTGATGCAGCTACACGTGCTTTCACATTTCTAAACGCATGCGCTACAAGTAGGACCGTTTGTGGCGGGGGCGGACCAAATATGCTGGCCTGACCAAATTTTGACCCGGACCGAATATTTCGTGACAGTACCTATATCGCAGTTTAGTCGTTACTTACTTTGGCTAGTGAAGTTGTTTTTCTAAAAATGCCTTCGCGTAATCAAAAGAAGAGATCTAAGCAACGAGCGGAATACCTCCAAAAACGAGAAGATATTTTATCACAAGAGAACAAGGCTAAAGCCCGAGCGCGCTACAAGGCCGACCCTGAAAAGAAGAAGGCCTCTGTACGCGACACCTACAAGGCCGACCCAGAAAAGAAGGCCTCTGTACGCGACACCTACAAGGCCGACCCAGAAAAGAAGAAGGCCTCTGTACGCGACACCTACAAGGCCGACCCAGAAAAGAAGAAGGCCTATGTACGCGACACCTACAAGGCCGACCCTGAAAAGAAGAAGGCCTCTGTACGCGACACCTACAACGCAAATGCTGTATCTAAGCGTGCTGCTAAAAGGCAGCGATATCAAGAGGGCGTCGAGGAGAACCGTGCTGCTAAAAGGCAGCGATATCAAGAGGGCGTCGAGGAGAACCGTGCTGCTAAAAGGCAGCGATATCAAGAGTGCGTCGAGGAGAACCGTGCTGCTAAAAGGCAGCGATATCAAGAGGGCGTCGAGGAGAACCGTGCTGCTAAAAGGCAGCGATATCAAGAGGGCGTCGAGGAGAACCGTGCTGCTAAAAGGCAGCGATATCAAGAGGGCGTCGAGGAGAACCGTGCTGCTAATAGGCGGATATACAGGGGCAATTCAGCTACCATTAAGGCAGCTAGAAGGAGTCGGTATTGGAAGGGTCGTAGAACTAGTACCACTACCACCCAAAGGTATGTTATAAATAGCATGCTGTATGTAGCATTTAAAGTCTAAGGGCGCTTTCTTACGTGCTAATGTAAGTTGCTCATGGCTTCCTGTCATGCACACATTAACACATTTCTTGTACGCTTGCATGCATATTATCAGATGTACAGTAAGGCTTCCCAGTTCCCTGGTAAAGGTCAATGTACAAAAGGTTATTTGTGCATGCATCTGTGTCTGTTACATTGTAATTAGTTATCTGATGTTGAAAGAAAGGACTACACACGTGTGTATAGTACAAGTCAGTCATGCGCATCCACCCCTTGCTGCAGCTGTGTTTAATTGTTATCAGATGTACAGTAAGGCTTCCCACAAGTAAAAGTTTCCCCATGTACATGTAAAGGGTCAATCTTTGTTGTTTTAAAGGTCCACTACACGTGTGTACAGAAGTGTTACCCAAAATTGAGTTGCATGAAAATGAAATAATTCATGTAATGCGCAATTGGTGAAATGTTTTGATACATGTATAAGGCATAATGTATGGTAAAATAAAAGTACTGCAACCCTATCTTCTCCCATATAGTTACTCCCTGTTTGAGCCCAACTCTCGCACACTAGCAGAGTATGGAGTGGGGCTTAAAAAAGCAATTCTTAGGGATAGTGAGCTTCTGAGTGAAGTAAACAATGCTTTTTGCAATAGCCATCATTGCTAGCTCAAAAGGTTGTTACAAGATCTGCCCGTGCAGCAGTAAGTAAGATTAGTGCAGATGCATTACTTGCTAAAGCACTCAGTGTACGAAGATCACAGGCAGGGTCACTGCTAAAAACTATCCGTAAGGTTAATGCAAAGAAGTTGCAAGAGAGTGATATTTTAGTCGGGCATAGGTTTCATACTGCTGGGGCTGAACCTTACTTCTTTGATAATTCGTACACACACAAAAAACAGCATGGAGCCATTCCAGTAGACCTCACGGGTAGGTGTGTAGTGGCAGAGGAGATAAAGGACAGGGATAAGGTCACCATGCGCCCTTTGAAATGGAAATGTACAAATGAGTGTTGCAAGCTCACTAGTGAAGAAGTAGCAATAGTGTTAAAAACTAATTCATTGTTCCAAGAGTCCATTGAAGACCTCAGAGCTGGGCTTGATGCTCTTGATTCAGGGTGTGGTCATGTTCATTATGATGTCACTTTGAAATCACATTCTGGGTTTATTGAACAGCTTGGGCATCCTATTTATTGTGAGCTTCCAGAATGCTCTAGTCCATTGCGAATTATTAGGGCAGCTATGCCTCACTTTCCTGCATTACGGACTTTCACTAGGCTACTTTACAAAGCTCGCAAATGTCACATGACCATTTTGGCTATTGATTCAGCACTCGCTAGTGGGAATATTGAAGAGCTTATACCATTTATGGGCATGAAGGACATTTTGTCAGATTTGTTTAGTGAGGATGGAGTTGAGCATGCCGTAGTTAGTGAAGACCACTCATCATCTGGTCTAGGCTGCATTGAGAGAGACTTGAAAGTTACGCATGCTGACCTTATAGCTGAGCTACATCATCCCGAAAAGAAGAAGGCCTCTGTACGCGACAGCTACAACGCAGATATTGAATCGAAGCAATCTGCTAAAAGGCAGCGATATCAAGAGGACGTCGAGGAGAACCGCGCTGCTAAAAGGCAGAAATACGAGGACAATTTAGATGCCATTAAGGCATCTGAAAGGAATCGGTATTGGAATGACCCCGCTGTCCGATTGGCTAAACGTGCTGCCGAGAGGAAGCGGTTTCGCATGGGTCACCGAACTACCACTACCACCCAAAGGTATGTCATGGCATGTTGTATTGCACTAGCATTAAAAAGCTATAGGAAGATGTGCATGCAACATGTGTACAAGTATGCATGTAAGGGATCTGCACAAAAGCATTCACTTCACATGTCATGGTGACCCAACTGTTGTATATTGTCCTTTGTGACCTAATATTGGGGTGTCATCCTTAATCTGATGTAGGCTTCCTTATCTGATGTACAAAGGCAGCCCACCTGCAACTGTGTATGAATTTAATTGCATTTGCCACTGAAAATTACTGCAACTATATCCTTCTCCCATATAGCTACTCCTTGTATGAACCCAAATCTCATGCACTAATGGAGTATAATGGTGGTCTTGAAAAAGCTATTCTTAGGGATAGTGAGCTTCTAAGTGAAGTAAATGATGCCTTTTGTAAGTCTCATCCATTGCTAGCTCAAAAGGTTGTTACAAGATCTGCCTGTGCAGCAGTAAGTAAGATTGGTGCAGATACATTGGTTTCTAAAGCACTGAGTGTACGAAGAGCAAAAGCAGGGTCATTGCTAAAAACTATCCGGGAAGTTAATGCATTGAAATTAGAAGAAAATGATATTTTAGTTAGGCATGGGTATTATACTGCTGGCTCTCTGCCCCCATGGCCGCTAGATGCAGTGCTGCCCCCCCTATCGTCCGCCACCAGCAGTAGCAGCAGCGCTGCCCCCACCCCCACCACCAGCAGCAGAGAGCTGCCCCCACCGTCAGAAGCAGCAGAGCTACCCGAGAGGAAGCGGTATCGCAGGGGTCACCGAACTACCACTACCACCCAAAGGTATGTGATGGCATGTTGTATTGCACTAGCATTAAAAAGCTATAGGAAGATGTGCATGCAACATGTGTACAGCACGCATGTAAGGGATCTGCACAAAACCATTCACTTCACATGTAAAGCATGCATGGTGACTCAACTGTCCTTTGTGACCTGTCTATTGAATATTGGGGTGTCATCCTTAATCTGATGCACAAAAAGGCTTCCTTATCTGATGTAAAAAAAGCTTTTGACACAATGTTTAGACTACAATCAGCAGCAGCGCTGCCCCGCCTACACCAGCAGTAGCAGTGCCCCCACCAGCAGCAGCAGCAGAGCTGCCCCCACCGTCACCAGCAGTAGCAGCAGAGCTGCCGCCACCAGCAGAGGCAGGAGCATTGCTACCTGCACCAGCCCCACCACCGGCACAAGCAGTATTGACACCAGTGCCCCCACCACCACTTCGCCTGCTGCTCCCCTGGCCGCTGCCACCACCACCCACATGGCTCCCATGGCCAGAACCAGGCCGCCGCGGCCATAGAAGAGGCTGGGGGAGACATAGAGGACAAGGCCGAACAGTAAATAACATTTAGAACTCCTATACATATAATTTCTATTATTAAAATGTTAAACCTCCCTCCCTCCCTTTGAAAATTAAAATCAATTTGTGACCACTTATAAAGACGCCAGAGGAAAAAACTAATGAAACAAGTAAATAAAAACATTCTCTAACGAGAAAGTTGTTGGTATATAGGATTGACCAATGGTGGTGTAAAAAGCACGGAAACCAGAGTGACAGAAATTTGACTGGAAAATTGAAATAGGCCTATATTTAGCACACTAACGTTGTAACAGTACATGCCTGAGTAATGGGCTAAATATAGGCCTATTTCAATTTTCCAGTCAAATTTCTGTCACTCTTGTTTCCGTGCTTTTTACACCACCATTGGTCAATCCTATATACCAACAACATTCTCGTTAGAGAATGTTTTTATTTACTTGTAAACATTACACTTCCATCCATTAACGTTTAACGTCAAGTATGTGTAATTTCTTAACCACACTTGGCGAGCGTTTCCCCCTTCCTGCACGCTCCCATACCAGCTAAGGGACATGGGGAGTGCTTTAAGCACTCTCAACGGTGTTTGTGGCTGAACCACGAGGCAAGCCCTTATTGCGTAGATAAAAAGAAAGGCAAACTGACTGTTTTATTGAAAACACTATCATAGCGTGGATGAACCCCCCAACATTCAGAATTGCTCTCTTTTGCCCTAAAGGCTAACAACCCAGAACTGAATGAAAGGCACCATTATCAGGGGGGGGGGGGAAACACCCAATTACTTCACAATAACAAATTCAAAGTTATTATTGCCACCACACACATATTGTACACACCATACTCTTGCCTCCTTCCCACACCACTGCAAGTGTATGGCCGGGATTATGTACTAGTTAGATGTTGCATGCATATGAATTTGTACATACAGCATCTCCTGAGGTCTGTGTCACACATCTGTGCATGTGTCATGGCTGTGACCCACCCCCTCTGAGGACCGTAGCTATGTCACACCTGTGAGTCTGACAGGGTGACCAAAGTAAGCGATGTTCTAGGAATCCTGCACCTCAACAGCATCTCCTGAGGTCTGTGTCACACATCTGTGCATGTGTCATGGCTGTGACCCACCCCCTCTGAGGACCGTAGCTATGTCACACCTGTGAGTCTGACAGGGTGACCAAAGTAAGCGATGTTCTAGGAATCCTGCACCTCAACAGCATCTCCTGAGGTCTGTGTCACTCATCTGTGTATGTGTCATGGTTGTGACCCACCCCCTCTGAGGACCGTAGCTATGTCACACCTGTGAGACAGACAGGGTGACCAAACTAAGTGATCTTCTAGGAATCCTGCACCAGAACAGCATCTCCTGAGGTCTGTGTCACACATCTGTGCATGTGTCATGGCTGTGACCCACCCCCTCTGAGGACCATAGCTATGTCACACCTGTGAGTGTGACAAAGTGCAACCTTGTGACCAAACTAAGCGATGTTCTAGGAATCCTGCACCACAATAGAATCTCCTGAGGTCTGTGTCACACATCTGTGCATGTGTCATGGTTGTGACCCACCCCCTCTGAGGACCATAGCTATGTCACACTTGTGAGACTGACAGGGTGACCAAACTAAGCGACGTTCTAGGAATCCTGCACCTCAACAGCATCTCCTGAGGTCTGTGTCACACATCTGTGCATGTGTCATGGCTGTGACCCACCCCCTCTGAGGACCGTAGCTATGTCACACCTGTGAGACTGACAGGGTGACCAAACTAAGCGATGTTCTAGGAAGGAAAAGGCTGTAAATGGGAGTTTCTAATGCTTGTATAAATCATAGACGATGTAGTGTCATCCCGGGAAGGTTCTTCTAGTTTTGTACGCTCGGATACATCATGGCCTGGGTACGAGACTAGGAAGGTAACTAGATTATGTCATGCAATAATTATTAACCGCGTTCATACCCCTTTGAATGCACCCATACATGTAGTTGAAACAGTGTCAATTTCATAGTACCATCGTAAAGAATTATTTTTATTCTGCGATGTATAATCTACAATATATCTATAATCTATTTAACAATCCAAGCTATTTTCCGTTTTCAGTATGGTAGTGACTCCTACCCACTCACATCACCAATAGTATAGTCTGGAGACTCAACCATTAATCGGGTCCCCAGAATGCATATATAGCAGATCAACTTGTAGTAAACAGAAGCCATATTTAACACTTCAAAGAAACAATGAATAAAATTATGCAAATCCAACTATACACAGGCATACATGTATGGCTGAGCTAAATATAGCTTCCTTCATGGCATTTGCGTTGACACCACATCCTCACACTGGCATTTAGGCTCCGATCTGATTAGGAGACAGAATATAGTCATACCAGCGCGAGCATGACTCAACATGTCAGCTCGAGAGGCACAGAGAGAGATTTACATCTATGACACACACCACACCTTTGTCATAGTATTCTGCCCTTTTGAAGTACTCAGGCTTCTGCCTCAGAAGCAAAGTCCCTTAGCATAGGACATGTTTAGATGGTAGGGAGTGCAGGGAGCAGGTCATCCAGGGCAAACACCTGCAACAGCAGTACATGCAGGTCTTATATTGTACTTCTAGTGGGAGGAATCTAGTCTTGTGTGCATCTCAGCTGTGAGGAAGACATACAACTGGTTAAGAAAGGCCTTTGGTATTCAAACTTTGCTTGTTGAAAAATGTCTTCCCACCACAGCTAGCTACAAAGCAGTGCAGAGTTTGGTTGGGGGAAAACCATTTTGAGTGAAGCCCACTATTCGCTGCTCCTAGTACTTCCCCAGAGGAGTTGAGCTGATAAAGCAGCCTTTGCCTCCTGTGATGGAAGGTTAACATTTATGCCGCAGTACTTGTTTACACTGACAGGACAGTATACCACAATAGTGGGAAGGGTTAGCACACAGCTTCACAGGAACCTTCAACAACTGGAGTCCAAAGAGAGCAGGCAGACACACAGAATGTGCAGAATGGACGAATGAGGCCACCCTGGTAGTAATATTTGGCACTGGTAGCTTATTAGTGACTCTCCATGGAGGCTGGCAGTTGTTACCCTTGCTGATGTTCCAAATGAAGAATTACCCTGTAAGCTGGTGTTGGTAGAGGCACAAACAGACACTGTCACCTTCCTACAGAGTATGTACCGAACCTTAATCCAAGGCTACATTGTAACTAGCTTTAACAGGTGCCATAAAACCCAACCCTGGAGGTGTCTCACACTGGCACCATGTGCTGGTCAAGGGACATAACCTCCTTGAAGCACCACGGGTTCATGTCCAGGTCTGAGATTAAGAGACAGAACACCCCATAGTCATATCGCAACATAGTGAGCTCTAGAGAGACACTGAGTGACACTAGCCGAATGTTGCGTCAGCGTCAGTGTCTGCATCACTGAATCATCATATTGTAAACAATTACAGCTGACGCTGAGAACTCCAGTGTCACGTCATGTCACAAATGCTGGGGTATACAATAATTGTTTACAATATGATGATTCAGTGACGCTAACACAACATTCAGCGAGCATCACAGTGTAAACCCCGCTTTACATTAATGACACACGCCACACATTACACCATGTACACACCACACATTACACCATGTACACGCCACACCACACCACACCACACCATGTACATATCATGCCACACATTACACCATGTACACGCCACACTGCACCATATACACACCACACCACACCATGTACACACCACACCATGTACATATCATACCACACATTGCACCATGTACAAATCACAACATGTACACACCACACCACACACCATGTACACATCACACCACACATCACAACATGTACACACCACACCATCTTTACAGGTCAGTATCTCTTTGTAATAATATTTTGCGATTTAGAAGCCCATCTCAGAAGCGAAGTCCCTTAGCATATCACATGTGAGGATTGGTAGGGAGTGCAGGGGGAGGTCATCCAGGGCAAACACCTGCAACAGTAGTAGGTTTTCTATTGCACTACTAATGGGAGGAGTTTACCCTCCCAAGTCTTGCATGCATCTCAGCAGTGAGGAAGACATAAAACTGGCTAAGAAGGCTTGCTGCTGGCTTTGGTATTCAAACTTTGCTTGTTGAGAAATGTCTTCCTGACAACCTTCACCACAGCTAGCTACAAAGGGAACAGATGGCAGTGCAGAGTTTGGTTGGGGGAAAAACCATTTTGAGTGAAGCCCACCTTTCGCTGCTCCTAGTACTTCCTGAGGGGAGTTGAGCTGATAAAGCAGCCTGTGCCTCCAGTGATGGAAGGTAACATTTATGCAGTACTTGTTTACCACGCTTGAGTCCAACATGTTTACACTTAATGTGCAGGACATGACGCCATAGTAGACTAAGGTTTTGTGCAGACTTCAAAGGACCATAAATTCTGGCATGCTGTGACGTGCCATAACCACACAATACTTACATGAACCTTCAACTAGAGCAACTAGAGTCCAAGGTAGACAGCAGGATGTAGGGAACAGGCCACCCAGGTAGATTGGTAGCTCCCTACAAGTGTCACTGACTCTCCCATGGGAGCTGATTGCTCATTTGCAGTGCGAGAAGGCGGGCAGATGTACGACCCATTACTGTATCTTGCTGGATGTTCCATACAGATGTTTTTTTTTTTTGAAATTAAGAACTCTGTAACCTGGTGTTAATAGAGGCTTAGAAACAAATGTATAAATATGTCACTTGTATACTACACTACCACCATTATCTTTTGTACAGCTTGATTATGTACAAGTAATCGACTGAGCCATTTCAATGACTGGTGTATACACATTATTTACCATAAACAGAATCTGTGACCAGTACTTCACTCAGCAAACAAAATAGGGCATTTGATTAGCTGACCACACATGTGTGCTGGACATGATAGTACATTGGTCAGCTGAAATTCTATTTGGCATTGCATTTTGCGTATACCCTCCACACCCGCCCACACCAGTCATAGTATTCTGAGACATGAGTCTTGTGTTTATAACACAGTACACAGTGCCTTCAAGTACATCACCAGTGGTACAGGGACATTGATTAGCTGCATGTTGAATAACAGCTTTGCCAGCATATAGCCAGCTATTTGCCCTGTCTTATGACCACAGAATATGTGATCCAGGGACATTGATTAGCTGCATGTTGAATAACAGCTTTGCCAACATATAGCCAGCTATTGGCCCCTGTCTTATGACCACATGGTTTGATCACAAGAAGTACTGGCCCATGTTATGACAAAGACATCATGATGGCAAACATCAATGTGTTGTGATCATTTGACCAAACCAGCCAACCATCACTCCAAACCAGTGAAACTAATCATCACTGGATTGAGATGTAATTACATCAAAATGGTCATTATTTGTCCATACGATATAAAATGACTTTTGTTGCATTAAACCACTGTCAAGGACTACTGGGAATATTGTCATCCAATGCATAGAAGAAGGGTTATATGTTGCATTTCATCAAGTGAGCAAATGCATACATCTCTATTTCAGTGCCCCACCCAACTGTATCCATGTCTGAGGCAAAAATGTTGTTTAGTTCATCTACAGTACATTAACATTGTGACATGATTCTAGTAAAGGTGCTATGTTTAGCATGTGAGCAACAATCGCCATTCGTACTGCAAAATGTTGGTCTTGTGTACCAGTTAGGATGTATGAAAAACATCTGAAGAGGCAGTTTCCATCACCTCTTGCCTTCACCAAGGTTCTGAGGTTACGACGCTTCAAAACAACATTTGGACCACCAGGCTCAACAAACTGATGTGCACGGGTATATACAAGGTTATGTTCTCTGCATTTTCTGCGTTGCCACTGTTCATCAGTCTGATAATACCTGTAACTTGGCCTGGCACTCTGAGGTTCAGCGTGTGGAACTGTTACATCACCTTCAGCAATTTCAATAACATCAGGATTAGATACTGAATGGGTTTTCTAAGCTATGGATGAACCCATGCCAAGAGTGCTTTGTTTTTTTCTACCTTTACTTCGTGCAGCAGAGGATGCACTCTTGAGATGAGATATTATAGACCCACTTTCACCAATGGCAAAGCACTCAACTTGTGTATTGTAGGTTTGGACTCATCATTGGAGAGTGTGATGGGAGGAAGGTCAGGTTTGAATTGTTGTATTAGTCTGTTGACTTCTTGAATGCATTCAGTACTGACCTTGATAGATCTAGGATCAAATGCTAGCAAGTGTAACCCAGCTAGTGTTCTAACCCTAGAGATGGCTACATATGCCATTCCTGTTGCAAACACACTGCTGGAAAGGTCGACTATATAGCACAATTTAACGACAACCCTTGTCACTTGTGTATTGGTACAGCAAATACTGTATCAATGAAAATTGTTTTCTGTGTACATAGAACCAACGCAGAATTTGGAATTTGCGATCGATCTTAAACTGCAAATTCGGAGTATGATCAAATGTGACCTGAATGTACTCCGCAGCTACAGTGCCAAGTGCTCTATTCACTAACCCTTTAGCAGTGTCTAGATTGTGTCTTAGCATGACCCTAGCCCCTACAGCTAGTTTTAATTCTGCCTCCAAACCAGCAGTGTGTTACAATCTTTATTTAGCTTTTCTAGTTCAGATGCTGCCCTCTTGGTCCATTTTACTGTCCCTGCTGTTTCATCAAATTCATCTATACACTGTATAGATGAATTTGATGAAACAGCAAGGACAGTTACGTACCACTTGGATACGTTGGAGGTTAACACGCAGTTCATGGGCATGATCCATGAACCAACCGGCACAGGGTATCTTTACAACCTCTGAACCCACTTTAGAGAGCAAATCTATGTTAAATTGGTCACATGGCTTTCTTGTAGCAAATAGGCACACCGGAGACAAACCCTGACCTAAAAGTTCTTGGAACTTTCAACAGCTGTGCATGTAATAACAGCTTTGTGCAACTGAGCAACTGTTTTATGTGAAATGCAATTAACCCTGACCTAGTTTAACAAGTGACCAAATTCAGGGTCCCGTTTTTGTCGCTCATTAATGGTCAGTTCATCATATACTACTGTTTTGCTCCAGATGTTCACTGATGTCATGAGCCTAGCAGTGCGGCAATTACTTTGTTGCAAATATTGTATGTCCCCAACAAACAGGACATTTATTCCCCCAAACCATTGGTCACTTACAAACACTTCTTCAAGTCTAAGGTGTATGTAAGCTAAACAGAGGCTGCTAAGCATGCTGACCTCATCAATAATGATTAGCTTAAGATGTTTTAAATTGTTTCTTATCATTTTCAATGATTTTTTTAGAAGTGTCCAATAACTTGATGTTTTATAATCGTGTTCTATTGGCAATTGGAAAAGCCTGTGAACGGTGACACCATCTATATTAAATGCAGCCAGCCCAGTGGGGGGAGCTAGTGCACACCGTACAGAGTCTTTATTATCCTTCCACAATTCATTTACCATGGCTCTGATGGTATGAATTAGAAAGGCCACCTACCCCACTTATGAACATGCACAGGGGGTTATTTTTAATGCAGAAACATTTGCCATTTTCATGATGCTTTTGGTGAGAATGATGGTCACTGACACTGTTGAAGACTTACAGTTGATCTGTATTAAGCTTTGCAACATGGTCCTCAATTGTCTCTGTCCCTGATTTACACTCATTGAGATGGAACAAATTTTCCATTGCTGATTTTGCCTCACCATGGAAGAAGGCATCTTCCTTTGCAGGAGGTGCTGGTGCATCTTGCTCCTGTCTTGCCTCTTTTTTTTTTTTACAGCTATCTGCGCCTTAAGTAGTGCCTGTAATTTTTCATGGTGCTCTGAGAGATCAGCATTTTCACCAATGAGACGATTAAACGCAATCTCAGCTGTTTCCCCTCTGCTATTAGATTACTCTCATCTCGAAACGGGATGAATAGCAGCATGAGAGAGTAGTACCATTGTCACTGGTCCCACGATATGCATACCACTTTATGAAGTCATACAGGCATACATCCTCCAGCTCTACAGTACTTGCAGGATAAAATAAGTCAACCACACTACCCTCTAAGATATCTGTGGAGCCAGGATTGCTCTTTTTCTATTTCTACAAGCTGCGCATGGCTCTTGAGCCTGCGTTTATGCTTATGTGGCATTGAAACATCAACCCATTTGACAGTCTCTAATTTTTCAGTGAGATGGTCACCAAGCAGTAGGTCGCTGGCCTCATAGAGGCCGCACTCTCTGGAACATAAGGACCTGACCCCAAACGACCACAGCTTGCTATAAATGCTACTGTTAGCATTGACCTCCTGCCACACCTCCTGCATGCCACTTTTCTCAGCCTTGGTTACATAACCTGTTACATAGTGATCTAGAGTCAATGAAGATTCAGCTGTGAACTGGATATCCATGTTGGCCCTCCACAAAAGAAGCAACAGTGGATTATTGTCATTGACTCAACACTCATCTGCTGAACATGGAAGATTGTATATCTTTTTCCTCAACTTAAGGCATTCCTCTACAGGGTTTAGCACTGCACTCTCGGTACAGTCACGAGGAAAGCCAAATCTGCAAATTGTAATAACAGCACTTTTAAGCTTTCTCCTGCGTTTGCAATAGTCTGTACATTTATGCATTTGGTACTTTGTGACTAATGAAAATGGAGTTCAGGATTCAGAGTTGCATCAGGGATTTTGCAGGTGATGCGTTCTTGGATCCATGCAAGAACCTCTGTTGGATCACTCTTTCCAATCACAGATGCACCTTGGATCCACAATAATGCATGATTGTGGGGCTCCCCGCATCTGATATTCTTTCTTGAAATAGAAGTATTCAACTATTCCAAGCACAGACCCTTTCAATATAACAGTATTAAAAAGATCATGAAAAATTTGTGAAAATTTTCTGGACACAGAAACTGGATCTTCGGTGCAAAGCTTAGATATGGGACAGCAGCAGGTTGGTCATTAACCTTCCTGAGGTACCTAGCAATGTGCTCTCAGTCGTACTCTGCACAGCTGAAAGTAAGGAACACTGAAGGTGACCCATATTCTCTAAGCATACATTTCTGCTCACTACTTTTATGAAACCAGTCCTGTTTAGTACCACGAACGGACTACAATATCGTGGAAAGATTTGCTTCAACATTTTCATCAGATTTCGACACTCTAGCAAGGAATTCATGCACAGGCATTTTGCCTTTACTTGTACTCTTCAGATCATTGTAAATGCCTGCAGAAATTTGCCTCATTTCCTGCTGCCACAATAAGAAATAAACATTGTGGATCTTTTCGTGAAACCTGGAATCTTTGTTCAGTAGCCTAGACTTGTCATACCCCAATGCTGACACAGGCTTATCTCAAGGGTGGAATTCACCCAACTGTCCTGAGAGGAAAAGTGTTGGAAAACACATCACATCGAGATGTTTCTGTCAGCAGGGATCGAAATACTTTTTAAAAAGCACTTGCACATGGTGCAGATGGCATACCTAGTCCACCTGCACCATGGCTTATCTACCTGCACACTTGTGGACACATTGCTGTATGTTAAATTGTGATTGGCAATTAATATGTTTGCATGTTTGGACATATTGTACACATTGCTTGAATGATAATAAACACAGCATGGATAGTGCTCAAGAACAGAGTAAGGTGCATGTTCATCTATACAGTAAAAAGATTGGCATCACCACTTAATCATCACCATTGTCAATATCATCACTATTGCTTCATCATTATCATCTTTGCTGTCATCATTTCTGTCACTACTAATGTGCTTTTTTCGTGGGCCATATGGCATGGTGCTGGCCTTGCCTCACATTTCAAGGGTTTCCGTTGAGAAGGGTTCCACTGGGACACACATGAACAAAAGACAAACGAAGCACGTGTAATTAAAAGTCTTTATAATACCCTTCAAAGTCAGCAAGAGGAAACTGGAGTTAACCACTTCATAGATCGTAGGGGACCTGTCAACCTTTGGACTGTAAAAAGAAAAGATTTACCCAAGGTACCAAGTTTCAATGGTGGGCTTACTGCCTCTGCTTCTAATTGCCCTACTAAAGGTAATTAGGGACACGAGGCAAGTACTGGCATTCTACGTTGTACATTATTCAATGCACGCTCTCTTAGAAATAAGCTTGATAATTTATCTTGTTTGTTACAATCTGCTGATTTTGATGTGATCTTTATAACTGAGTCATGGTTGAGATATGATTTTCCTGACTCGCTTGTCTTGTCCAAAACATCCTATAGTTTATTCAGAAAGGATCGACCTGATGGTTATGGTGGAGTTGCTGTTTTTGTAAGCAATTTGCTTAAAGTTGTGAGCATTGATATACCACCTATGTACAGTTCTTTAGAATGTGTGGCATTTGATTTAGTGCTTTCCAAGGCCTCTTGCAATCGTTTTATTTGTTTCTACCATCCCCCAACTTGTGCTGCTAGTAGTGTCGACACTGCAAATCTGTGCTCACTCATTGATTCCCTTTCCACGACAACATATCCCTTGTTTATTGTTGGTGACTTCAACCTACCCAATATTAATTGGTATGTGCCTATTAGTCTGGGTTCTCCCTCTCACGATTTATTTTTGTCTTGCATAATGCGAAATGGTCTTACTCAACTGGTTTCACATCCTACGCATGGATCCAATTGCATTGATTTGGTTTTGGTATCCACTCCTGACTTGATCTGGGACATTTCTGTTGTTGAACCATTCTCTTCCTCATGTGATCATTCGACTATACACTTCTCAGTTTCTTACCCTGTTGTGATTAGTGATAGACAAAACCATTGTTTTCTTGACTTTGTCAATGCTGACTATTGTTCTATGATATCAATTATGAAGGATATTGACTGGTCTTTCTTGTGTCAAAATAGTTTGTCTGTTGAAATGTTCTGGTCTAAAATACCAAACGTCCTACATTCCTGTATAGCCCAATTTGTTCCTCGCCGTTATCAGTCCCGTAAACCGTTTTCTTATCCCATGCACATAAGGCGCCTGCTGGGATTGAAAAAGTTGTGGTATAGTAAAGACAAGGTTCGCTATAAACACTTTGCTAGAAAGAATGATATGGCTGTCAAAGAATTCATCTTGTCTCAGGAAAACAATGTTCTCAAGAAGAAAAGCTTATCATCTTTCTATTCATTTGTAAATTCCTAGCTTACTACCTCTCAGTGTATACCCCCTCTCATTGACTCCAATGACAATTTGGCTGTCTCAAATCATGATAAATGTACTGTGCTTAATGATTATTTTGCTTCTGTTTTTACTGCTGATGATGGTTTGCTCCCAGAATTTGTGCCTCGTCTCTCTGAAAACAAATCCCTACACTGTGTTTACTTCCCATTTGACAAGGTTCTTAAGACTTTAAAATCATTGCCCTCAAATTTTCTAAAACTCCTGATGACTTCCCTGCTTTTTTCTTAAAGTCTTTAGTCCCGGCTATTGCTTTCCATTATCACTCCTTTTTGAGATGTCTATGAGTACAGGACATATACCCTTAGTTTGGAAGACTGCTTTTGTATGTCCTGTCTTTAAAAAGGGTTCACGTAAACAGCCCAGTAACTATAGACCTATCTCACAAACGTGTATCCTTTGTAAAGTTATGGAAAGTATTATATCATCTTCTATGATATCCTTTCTTCGTACTCATAATCTTATCTCACAGGATCAATTTGGTTTCCTCTCTCGACGTTCTGCTTGTACTCAGTTATTGATAACTCTGAACAATTGGACTTTGAATGCTGACAACGGCATGAAGGTGGATGTTGTGTACACTGATATTGCTAAGGCCTTTGACACTGTCTCCCATTCGAAATTATTGCTAAAGGTTGAGGCTTATGGCTTTAAATCAAACTTAATTCAGTGGATAAGAGCCTTTCTAAACAACCGAACACAATGCGTATATGTAGGACTTGATGTAACATCTCCTAAATCCATCACCAGTGGTGTACCTCAGGGTTCTGTCCTTGGCCCTCTCTTGTTTCTGCTATATGTCAATGACCTTCCTAACCATGTCCAATCTCCAGCTGGCATTAAAATCTTTGCCGATGACACAAAACTGTATCTTGGTTATACTGAAAATCAAAATACACCACTTATGCATCCTTAAATCAGTTTTGTTCATGGTCCAAGACATGGCAATTGACTGTTGCTTATTCCAAGTGCTCTGTCATTTCCTTTGGTTCTCATGGTTATGAGCCTACTTCACCTTACTCACTTTCTGGTATTCCTTTGCAATTCGTATCATCTATAAGAGATCTTGGGGTGTGTTTGGATTCAGATCTTACGCCAAGTATGCACTGCTCAAATATTGCCGCCATGGCTTTCAATAGGAGTTGTCTTCTCTTAAAATGCTTTCATTCTAACGATGTGTCTCTCCTTGTGCGTCTGTATAAGGTGTATGTTCGTCCCCTTCTGGAAAGTAATACCCAAGTTTGGAATCCCTGGTTCCACAAAGATATTCAATGTATTGAACGCGTTCAGAGATTTTTCACTCGTGCCATACTCAAACGTGGTGGTATACATATATGGATTATTATGATTGCCTTGCGAACCTGGGTTTACAGTCCTTAGAGTACAGGAGAGTCTTCTACGACCTTGTAATGTGCTACAAGATCTATAATAACCTGGTTGATTTACCTTTTGAGAGTTTTTTCACCAAACCGGTTAGATCTTATTCCATCCGAGGTCATCCTTGTATCCTGCGATCCAAACATTTACCCCATCATGCATTCCAAGCGCATTTTTTCACTGAACGTGTGATACCTATATGGAACCACTTACCCCATGATGTTGTCACTTCATTGAACACTACAGTTTTTCGTACCCGACTTAGATCTGTTGACATATCACCCTTTTGCAGGTTATATCCCTTCCATGTTTAGGCAGTTTGTAAGTGCACGTACACATCGTGCCACTACTTGCCTTTTTGCATATGTATGTGCGTTTATATGTATGCAATCAATCAATCAATCAATCAATCAATCAATAATTTCCAGGGGCATTGTACTGGATCTTCTCACAAGACTGCAAGCATTGGATTTCACAAATTGTGATAACTAGTGATGGAATATGGCAACCTTCCCAATCCGAAAGTGGATTCCCCTATTGTATTGTGCATACTTTAGCTTGTAGGTTAGGGTTATTTTAGTCTGGGAACGAGGCGCAGATAGAACCCCTGTAGTGATTGTTGTGTTGTTTATCACGCATGAAGTGATAGTGTACAAACTGGAGCATGTCGAGAGACCACACCAAAGACCTCATCAAGAAGATAGGGAACAAGCCTGAGCTAATCAGGCACATTGAAGAAGAGATGGCTACCACTTTGCAGTGATATTTTTGCTTGTGTATTATTGCGCGTGCGTGCACGATAGGCCAATATTATAGTATGGGAACGAGGCAAAGATAGTAGTTTTTTGTTCATCACGCTAGCACAAAATGATAGTGTACAAACTCCATCTATTTGATGGAAATGAGAATAAATATACCATTTTTGAGCCAGGATTACACACTAGAAAAACTTATTGTTAGGTCGCTCTTGCCCTCGCAATTTCTAACAGATGCAGCATCAGAATGGAAGCTCGTAAGAATTAGCTTGTAATAGCACCAAACATTGTGTAGAGGGTTGAACTGTACAGAAAATATCTATTTTTGACAAACATGGCTTTTTAAATTTTCCAAAATCTGAAGTTGTACAAAATAGGCTTATAAAGTACTCAGCTTTCACAGAACCGATGTTAAACTTGCATGTTTCTCTCATTTTGGGTGTCTGTGCAGAAATGTGTATTTCACACACAGACATGTATATTTACAAATGGGTTGAGCTGCACAATTGCACTGCGCTACAATAAATGTAGCATATGGCACTGGCTAATGAGTTTGCACATTTTTTAATTTCAGTTGCCCAACTTGATCCCATTTTGAATCTTCATTTAATCGTAAATTATTAGTTATTACAATTGTAATAGTTTTGCCATGTGATTTCTTTGTCAAAAGGTTACTCCAAAGTGTGACCTTTCCGTGTTTATGTTGAAACCGATGCACATTAATTTTTTTACTGCATTTCAGCTTTCTTGCCTCAAGCATGTAGGCGTGTTGGTTCAACCAACCATTTCTTGTCTGTTTGGAGGAAAAATCTAATATAGATTAGCAATGTTTTAGAATAGGCACCAGATCCAGTTGCACACAAAATAGCGACAATCCAACATTGAATGCAACTATCTTTTCAGTCCTCATTTAAAAACAGCAGCAAAATGCAGTCAAACCCATGTTGTTTCAAATTTCAATAGCATTTCATGCTCAACCACACTGGAGAGACACCTCATCAGTGTGAGCAGTGTGGAAAGGCATTTTCACAGCAGAGAAATCTGAAACGTCACATGCTCATCCACACTGGAGAGAGACCACATCAGTGTGAACAATGTGGAAAGGCTTTCTCACAGCACGAACATCTGAAATGTCACATGCTCACTCACACTGGAGAGAGACCACATCAGTGTGAACAAAGTTGATCTTTGACAGAAGCATTTGTACTTTTTCTCCGGGTAATGTGTGAGTATATGTGCCTTCAAATTTCCTCTTAGTAAAAATGCCTTTCCACATTGCTCACACTGATGTAGTCTCTCTCCAGTGTGGGTGAGCATGTGACGTGTCATTCTGCTGCCGTGAAAATGCCTTACCATTACATACCTATGTACATTGAAGGCCCATTGCAGAATTCATACTGGCGAGAGGTTCAGATGCACTAGTGTTGGATGTCATAGATCTTTCCTGTACAAGAGAATTTTGGCCTATCATCTTACAAGATGCAACATTGAACAAAACTGAAACATATCACCCAATATGTATTGCTCTTTGAATGTGCTAACACTTCAAACTAGACAGGCTAATCCAAATGCAATAAATAGTTAAGAGAAACCTGTAATTTAGTTACTCAATCCACTTTGACATTTTTGGACAGGTTTAAATACAAATGATTAAGCACCCACTGGATGGAAGCAATGCTTAATTTTTACAAGTCAGGCTGCAATTCAAGGCTTCACACAAGATTATCATTCTCTTACCCTATTTAGAATCAGCTGAATTATGTCACTATGACATCATTATTCTTACCACTGTAATAGAGTGCTGATATTCAATTGTGGTTATTTTGCTATTCTCAACTGTACACTGTAATAGTTTATGGAATGTACAAGTGCACAATTAAGAACCATGCCCATATATTGCATACAACTTCCTGGTCTCTACCGATGAGTTCATAACAGTTTAACATTGGGATTAGAAGGATGGTTTGATGGACTCACATAAGACCTGCTTTAGTCCTTGCTGCCCATCTCCTGACTATTGTTACAATTCCTGATCATGCAGGTTGCATATTTTCATAGTACAGTGTGAACTAGATGCATGGCAAACCCTAATCCGTTCCCCGTCACCTTTCAAGTGACAATCACCTCTTAGGGCTGTCTCTAGTACAAGATTGTCAACATAAGGAAAATAATGTTTATTTCAACATTAATGCACTGAAATTAATAAAGTTACTAATTTGTTCAGTATATTTATAGTGCTTCTTGATTCTCAACCTCAACCTTTGTTGGAGCAATGAGCCACTATTACTCAAAGTTGTCGACAATTAATTATCTGCTGTTTAAATACGTCCAATGAGATACATCAGCCACAACATCTTTTTCACCAGGCATTACTCTTTGAGCACGTCCAATGAACTGGGCTACTTTTATAGGGCTGTGTATGTTTGTACAGATCGCTGCTATACTGGTGGATGGTCAAATCCTTCCAACAGCATCTTCACAATAATGACGATCCTTGCTGTACCATTCTTGGTATCTTGTATGGCCTCTTTACGCTCATGAGCCTTGAGATCTCTATGCACTGCTACCGTGGGCAAATCAGGATACACCGAACAAGCTAGACCAGCCATTCATGAATGGTTGGACCAGCATGGCATGATTACATGTTTGTAGGGAGGAGGAAGAGGAGAATTGATATCCTTTACTTTAAGCAACTGAACTGAAGTATAAAGAAGTGTGGTGCAACACATTGTGTCAACAATCACACAGTTCAGAAGATGATGTCACCTTTTTGACTTATGGCATAGTAACTTCCCTGAAACTTAGGGAAAAAAGCTATGGCCAGGTATCATGTTCTCCACTGTAACATCACAAAGGAGTCCTATGTGTGATGCATGCATTTGAGGAACTTTTCCAGTTCACAGAAGTTTAATTGGAAGCTAAGCATTCTGATCCTAACTTATCTCAATATTAATTCTTGAGGTTTAGCCGTGGTGGCTAAATTCTGCTCCCCATAGTTTGCAATCACTTCTGCGTATGCTTTGCTCGTGGCCTGTATATGTTTACCCGCTGTTCACCTTTATATGCAAATACCATTCCATTGTATATGGTGGGTACACGTCAGCAATTTTCCTCTTCAGGTGAGATCAGAGCTCTCCTGAGCATCACTCTTATCACCTTGGCATTCCTGCTCTTCACTCGGTCGAGCCATTTGCGTGAGGTCCGTTTATATCACAAATATGTGTGTGTGAGTGTGTATGTGTGTTATGCGTGCATGTGTTTTGTAATTTGTAATAAGGCACTTGGGCCTGTGCGTGCTTCTCTTCCCCACCCGAATGTAGATTCCCCTTTTGCTTTGTGCATACTTTAGCTTGTATCTTTGTCAGATGTAAGATTATCTATCATACTATCTAAGGTCAGATGTACCACATGTGTTATGATTGTAAAAAGTGAATAAAGGAACCTCTATACGTAGGATCGGATTGTGCAGAAAGCCTGCAAGTAGTCCTGTTAAAGGAGATTTGGAAAAAACCAAAACTGGCCTACGTTTTGCATCTAGTAGGACTGCAACCTTGTTTCCTGACCTATTCCACCACCAATCGTAATATATCTTGAATTGATATGTCTGTGCAGATTATTTAACACACTTACATTTACAAATGGGTTCAGCTGCACAATTGCACTGGCTACAATTTACATGTAGCAGGTGGCACCGACTAATGAGTTTGTATATTGTGTAATTTTGGTCGCCCAACTTGATCCAATTTTGAATTTCATTCAATTGGAAATTATTGGTTATTAAATTTGTAGAAGTTTGGCCATGTGATTTCTTTGTCAAAAGGTTACTCCTATGTGTGAAGTATTCGTTTTATACTCAAACCCATGCACATTTATTAAGTTTAGTGTATTTCACCTTTCTTGCCTCAAGGATGTAGGAAAGTTTTTGCACAACCAACCATTTACAGTCTGTTTGGAGAAAAAATGTTGTATACAAATGTTTCAGAATAGGCACTAGATTCACTTGCACACAAGAAAAGACCTGTAATTGTGACAGTTGAACATTGAATGCAACTATAATTTTTAGTCCTCATTTAAAAACAGCCGCAAAATGCAGTCAAACCCATGTTCTTTCAAATTTCCACAGCATTTGAAACGTCACATGCTCACTCATACTGGTAAGAGACCACATCAATATGAACAATGTGGAAAGGCATTTTTACAGCAGCAAACTCTGAAATGGCACATGCTCATCCACACTGGAGAGAGAGCATATCAGTGTGAACAATGTGGAAAGGCATTTTCACTAAGAGGAAATTTGAAGGCACATATGCTCACTCATTACCCGGAGAAAATGTACAAATGCTTCTGTCAAAGATCATTTACATACCTATGTATGTTGAAGGCCCATTGCAGAATTCATACTGGCGAGAGGTTCAGATGCACAAGTGTTGGATGTCATAGATCTTTCCTGTACAAGACAAGTTTGGCCTATCATCTTAAAAGATGTATAGCATTGAACAAAACTGAAACATGTCACACACTACTAATTAAGTGTATTGCTCTTTGAATAAATGAATTATATCGTTCTCTTTTCCCTCTTAGTATACAAACTCATTCTTTATACTCATCGTCCTGCATTTATAATGTTCGCTATTATAGCATTGAAATAATACACTCTACTCTCCCTACTGCATGTAACATTGCACTGAAGTATTGGTATAGTTCAAATCCTTTCTGCATGCTATGTAGTGATGATGTCATGAAAATTAGAGTGCAGGTGCCGTATTTTACAATATATAAATTCTAAATCCGAAGTTTCGTTAGAAAGTTCGATATAGGATTTGACCCCGATAATGAATTTCATTAAAATTACGCGACTCGTCTGTAACAAGACTCTTGACGATCGAATCGTATAGCTTGTTTTAGAAATCGATTTATAAGTAAAAAATGAGCAGTTTCGTTTTTGTTTCATGTCGTAGAACCGCGCGGTTGTAGAGAACAAAAGGGTACTGTCCGTCCTCGTACCCAGTTCCGGAACAATGGGCGGGTCTCCTCCTTCTTGGCAATGCACAACTCGGGATAGGAACACTTTTAAACGATGTAATTTTCACCAATAGCTTCAGAATTGGCTGGAAGAGGTCCTTTATTGATCAAATCGTTGATGTTATATATTGGTAAACAATCGACTATACAGCTTATGTTAGACGTATAATTAGACATCTAATAAGGAATGCACGATATGTATATATAAATGCCTAGCTGACAACGGAAAAACTCTTCGGTGATTCAATCGTGTCGTTTTGGTGTGAAACCTTTTTGTTAGTGAAGTTGTTTTAATGGCTTCACGTCAGAAAAAGAAACGAGTGAAACGACTTGCCAAATATCGAGACGATGTTTTAGAATCGGCACGGCATCCTACAAAGCAGACCCAGAAAAAAAAATGGACCGCTGAACGCGAGGGGTATCAAGCAGACCCAGAAAAGAAACAGCCGCTGAACGCGAGCGGTATCATCAGCTGGGTATCATGCAGACCCATGCAGAAAAGAAACGGTCAGCTAAACGCGAAAGCTATCAAGTAGAGCCAGAAAAGAAACAGACCGCTGAACGCGAGCGGTATCAAGCTGACCCAGAAAAGCAACAGACAGCCAAAAGGAAACGTTATTGGGAGAGTCTCGCTTGGCGAAGAGAGTGCGGTACGGGAAGGCTAAGCGTAGTACGGTCTAGGGTTTGCATCCGGATAGTGATTAAATGACGGATATTACGGATTCCGCCTTGTTATTCATCAATCCGTTATCCGTTATCCAACCTGGTCCAAATATCGGCTGAAGTTTTGCTTTATATCCTTATAGGGTTGTATGCAGTGTTTGCACTGCAGTCTCTCTGGTCAGACGCAGATTACATGAATTTAAATCTATTGGTATACTATAATCAAGAAATGGACGTGACGGAGTCGCGGGACTGGAACATTAATTCAGTTTTGTCACGTGGTTGCTGACTGGCGTCTACGACGACAGAAGCGAAGAGCTTTAAAACAGGTGATTTTATGCTTTCGAAATGAGAGGAAGAAATTGAAGGAAAAGGAACTGATACACAGTGGTTGCCAGTGCGTTTGGGTAACCATAACGAAGAAAATGGTTCATGGGAGGTGTTTTGGTTAATCAGGAAGATGGTTATATTCCATGCATTAAGAATTCCAGAGCAACTTCTAAAAACATGGTGTGCAATGTGGATGTTATGAAATCCGGATAAAAATCCGGATACCGGAGTCCGGAATAAAATCTATCGGATTTCGGTATCCGGATAGTTAATTTACCGACGGATGCAAACCCTAGTAGTACCGTGCATAACCAATGAGGCCATCAACAAAGTACTACCGACAAAGATATGTAAATGTAGTAACCTACTCTTACCTTAGATATTAAGCTTGGTTTGCATATGACATTAGCTGAAACGTTGCGTCAGCGTTGCCTTTGGTCAGTGTCGTTATGCAATGTTGGAAGAGACTTTAGTTTCATTCAGACCAGTTATTGTTTGAACTTTCTATAGTGCAATGTGACGCAATGTAGCAAGTGTCATGATATAATCTGTGCATTGAATCAGAATGGCTTCAGTTTCATGGCATGAAACTATTTTAGTGGGCAACTGTTGCATGTAAGAGTATAACTTTCAAGCATTTGTGTATATAGTTTAGCACATACATAATGTTGCATGTACGTTCTTCCTTTTTTACTGTAGCTACTCTCTGTACTAACCAAAGGATATCGTACTAAGTGAGTCTAAGGGTGGCCTCGAAAAGGTTATTCTTAAGAATAGCACTTTACTAGTTCATGCAGTTAAATGAGGCCTTTTGCAAGACGCACCCATGATTAGCACGAAAGGTGTGTACCAGATCTGCACATGCTGCTGTCAGTAAAGTTTGTGCAGATGCAGTGCTTAAAAAGGTACTGAATGAGCGTATAGAAAAAAAGCAGGGGAATTTCTAAAGGATATTCGTGCCATTAATGCAATTAAATTGCAGATATAGTCGCCTCCTAGAAGGGGTAATGTACCATATTACTGGTTCAGAGCCTTTCTTCTGTGATGCCTCTTACAACCACATAAGGCAGCAAGGAAGAGGGCGACGTGGAAGAGGCGGTGAAGGACGAGACCGTAATGTCATGAACTATTATTCGGAAAATATATATTTTTACTACTACATTTAATATTAGTGTTATTATATATTATGCATGCCAAATGTGCTAATGATAATGGTCGGTCTAAGTACAGCAAGGAAAGATTTCATGAATGATTAAGAAAGTAAAACTTTAATTCTGATATCAGATCGCTTAGCTTCGTTCATAGTTCTACAAATCTTAGCAAATTGCACCCACATGACGTCACACAGCCCGTTGTACATACAAAAAAAAATCGATGAAACAAGTAATTAAAATAAAAACATTCTCTAGGAGAAAGTTGGTGTGATATAGGATTTGATGGCAATTGGTGGTGTAAAAAGCAAGAAAACAAGGTCTTATTAGAAGGGAAAATGTAATAATCCTATATTTAGCACAGAAACAACACATGCCCTAGAAATGTGCTAAATATAGGACTATTACATTTTCCCTTCTGATAAGGCCTTGTTTCCTTGCTTTTTACACCACCAATCGCCA
This sequence comes from Ephydatia muelleri, assembly GCA_013339895.1. NCBI lineage: Eukaryota > Metazoa > Porifera > Demospongiae > Spongillida > Spongillidae > Ephydatia > Ephydatia muelleri. The sequence goes on from JABACO010000003.1 coordinate 3,927,566, forward strand.
TCAAATCCTATATCCCACCAACTTTCTCCTAGAGAATGTTTTTATTGACTTGTCATAATCATTTTTATGCTTACATACCTTTTAACCTTTTCATTCATAGATTCATTTTGCACTTCTCATTTTGATTATCAACTGTGCACGTAAATTACACATGCTAACACTTCAAACTAGACAGGCTAATCCAAATGCAATAAATAGTTAAGAGAAACCTGTAATTTAGTTACACAATCCACTTTGCCATTTTGGACAGGTCTATGATTAAGCGCCCACTGGATGGAAGCAATGCTTAACCTTTACAAGCCAGGCTGATTATTGCCTTCAAAGAAAGATTGTCCAGGCATCAAGTTCCTGAATGACTGTTGTCATCAACACACACTTAGAGCAAAGGAACGAAACAAAATGGCAGCACATCTGGCAACTCAATACTTCACACAAGATTGTCATTCTCTTACCCTATTTGGAATCAGCTGAATGATGTCACTATTACATCATTAATCTTAACACTGTAATGGAGTGCTGATTTTCAATTATTGTTACTTTGCTATTCTCAACTGTACACTGTAATAGTTAGTGGAAAGTACAGGTGCACAATTAAGAACCATGCCCATATATTGCATACAACTTCTTGGTCTCTACAGATGGGTTCATAACAGTTTAACATTGGACTCACAAATCAGAAGGATGGTTTGATGGCCTCACTTCAGGCCTACTTTAGTTCTTGCTGTCCATTTCTCGACTATTGTTACAATTCCTGATGAGGTTGCATAGTACAATCTGAGCTAGATGCATGACAAACCCTAATCCATTCCCCTTCACCTTTCAAGTGACGATCACGTCATTGCAATCTTAGGGCTGTCTCGAGTACAAGGTTTTCAACATAAGGAAAATAAAAATCAACATTGATGCACTGAAATTAATAATGGTACTGGTTTGTTCTTTATTATTATTATTATTCTTTTATGGAATACATAAATACATGAATGAAGACAAATCCAACAAATATACAAAACAACTAAGTAATCAGTTCATTTTCTTGTTGGGGAGTTTGGGGATAGGAACGGCAAAGGATTGATCGAGCATTAGCTCTAACCAATAATAAATTAAGCTCTGCCAAACATAAACTAAACATATAGCTTTGCCACTATTTTGGCCTTGGGAGTACTTCTTGATTCTCAACCTCAACCTCTGAGCTCTGTTGGAGGAATGAGCCACTCGTACTCAAAGTTGTCATAATTTATCTGCAGTTAGATTACATCAGCCACAACATCTTTTTCACCATGCATTACAGGTACTCTCTGAGAATGTCCAATGAACTGGGCTAATTTTATAGGCCTGTGCATGTTTGTACAGATCGCTGCTATACTGGTGGATGGTCAAATCCTTCCAACAGACAATAATGATGATCCATTCTTGGTATCTTGCATGGCCTCTTTACGCTCATGAACCTTGAGATCTCAATACACTGCTACACAGTGGGCAAATCTGGATACACCGAACAAGCTAGATCAGCTATTCATGACTGGTTGGACCAGCATGGCATGGCTACATGTTTGTAGGGAGTAACAAGAGGAGAATTGATTTTCTTTTTCTTTAAGCAACTGAAACTGTACTATGAATAAATTATGCCGCAGTAGAAAGTGTTTCTTTGCCTTGATGTTAGTCAAAAAATGGTTCATGGTATGATTTTATGGAGTCCACATATCATAATCAGACCGATTTATTGTTTATTTTATACTTGTTTAAAATTCATTTTGGAAAAAAGCAAATGACTGCCTATGTATGCATGGACCATATGGCTCTGTCATGGCAGGAATGGCGCATTTCACGCCATTCTTGGAGATGTACTCTATGCATGTTTTTGTACATCAGTTTTGACTTTGTGCACAGATGGAACGCTCAATTGGCAGAATTAATAGAGCGGCGGACCGGCCTGGCTGATTTTGCACAAATGAACCATTTTACAGTTTTCGCTTTGAATGCTATCTAACACATATTGAAAGGTCTGCACCAGTGGTAAAGTTTACGTAAGACGAAAACCACTGCTAATGTAATCTGGAGTCTCCCCCTTATGAACAATGTTCTATTGCAAATCATTCTCGACATGACACTCCAACCCTTTCCCACAACACACATACCCTTCCTACTCTAACCCAATACCCTGTATCGATACCCCAATGTTTGGTATCCCCTACTCCTCTACATTCCATTTAGGTTTACATTATTGACTGCTAGTAATTGATCAGGGGTCTACTCCACTTTCACGTCCTTTGAATATGTGTGTGTGTCTGTGTGTTTATGGCCTGTTTCTTACTTGTCTGAATGATATCCACTATTCAAATAACGTGATTCAGACATGACGCGGATTTAATTTGGCACGGTATCCAATGGTATCCAGTGCTAACCAATTGTATCTGTGTAACCTTCTTTGAATAGTGGATCTAATTCAGACACAAGGAACACTGTGTGTATCAGGTGTGATAGTGAGAGATAAGTGTATAATTAGTGCAGTGATATGTACAGTGTCCTCGTACACAACTGCCTCCCTCGCCCCTCTCCCTCTCCTCTCTCTCCCTCTCCATCCCTTTCTCTCCTCCCTCCTCCCTCCCTCTCTCCCTCCCTCCCCCTCACACAACAGTACAAGAACATGGTGGTGGGCGGCCATCTTCCAGTCACCTTGGAGAAGGCCATCTACAAGTACCTCAGTGCACTACAGCTGCACATTGAGGTTAGTGTATAGAGACCGTAAAGCTTATGGGCTTATCAAATTTCTCGTTTCGATTCACAACTTCCCTTTCACCCTACTTTTCCCTCCTCCCCATTCCACTCCTTCCACCCCTCTCCTCATCTTTACTTTCCATTCTCTGTTTACTACTTTCACTTTCCTTCCCTCCCCTCTTCTCTTCATTCACCACCTCCCTCTTTCTTCTCTCCCCCCACCCCTCCCCTAACCATGGCTTCCTCGCAGACTGTCCTGCAAGACTCAGGTGAGGCTTTGTCTCCCGTAGCATTCAAAGGCAGCTCCTGATTGGCCAAGAGCAGCAGGAAGACCCTCAAGTCTCGCCAGACTCTCCCGGCAGTGTACACGAAAGCCAAGAACATCACCAAGAGGGTCAATACACAGATGGCTGAATTTGAGGAACTCTCTGATAGGAATTCCAAGCATAGCTACATAGAGAAGTGCCAGCAGTGTCCAGGGTGCAACTGTGACTGTGTGTGTGTGTGTGTGTGTGTGTATGTCAAAGATATCTGGCCAGAACCTTCAGTCCAGCTTATCTCTCTCGTCTCTAGAGCAATCCGAGACTGCCATTGAGACTTGTAATTGTTGGTCTCCACAGGTAGGGAACTGGGTAATCAACTGTATTCTACAGCTGGACGAGAGAGTGACAGCTGTACACCAGTTCATTCTGATTGCTAAGGTAGGAATGGGGAGGAGGTTTGGTGCATGCAAGTGTAGTTGTAGTACTGCATATCGTCATCGTTCACACTCTCCACCCTCTTCCCCTCCCTTAGCAATGTCTGGAATTCAACAACTACAGTTCTGTCATGGCGGTGGTGGTGGCTGGATTGGGATCTGCTCCAATTAGATGACTCCACAAGACATGGGAGGTGAGAGTGACTCTAGTGGAAGATGATGTCATTATCCAAATACCTGTGCACTTGGCCACATTTATGGTACATACACACATCACAGGGTGTTTCAAAATATCATGTTGACCTATTCAAGGAAATGGACTTACTTCTTGAACCAGGGGTAAGTAGCGGCTAAATTGAAGTCGGCACAAGTGATTGACTTTCATTTTCAGAACAATTACAAGTGATGCAGGGATCGTCTTAGTACCATTCCCACCCCAGCTGTGCCCTACATTGGTGTGTTCCTCAAGGATCTGACCTTCATCTGTGACGGTAACCCTGACTACGTGAGGGGTGGTCTCATCAACGTACACAAGAGACGACAGGTAAGAAAAGAAAATATCTTACTGTGATATACACATGCGATGGCTTATGTGTGTAGAGTGTGAGCAATCCGCGTGTACTTGTGTGAGTGTGCCTATGGGACTTTACATGCATACACATTAACTAGGCATGCCATGTACATGATAGCTCCACATATTAGAATAATGGGATTTAATTGCCTTTATGTTTTGAATTCATTGTTTTTCAAATGATTGTTAATATCCTGTCTTATGCGCTTAAATTGTGCTACGGACTATTGTTGCAGGTATACTCGAAGGTTGAGGAGATCAAACGTCTTCAGAGGGATGCTTACAACTTCCAGCCAGTCCCAGAACTGCAGAACTACTTCACTCAGTACCCCTCACCTCTGATGATGAGCTCCACTCCCTTGCCCACGAGCTGGAACCCAAGATGGTGGTCCACAGACGTGCCACCAGATCCCGCTCCTCCACCAATCTCAGCTCCACTACACCCAACTTCTCCTTCTTCAAGCCCAACAGCAAACACCTGTCCACCACCACACTTAGGACGTGATGATGTCATCAAAACACACATAGAGCAAAAGAACGAAACAAAAATGGCAGCACATCTGGCAACTCAATGCTTCATACAAGATTGTCATTCTCTTAACCCTCTTATAATCAGCTGAATTATGTCATTATTTTCCATTTCAACTTACCTCTTATCAACTGACTCACATATTAGTTGCCATGAAACATCACATTTGAATTTTAGGGCACGATTGAAAGATTGGAGAATTAATGTCTTGCGATCCAGGTTTTACCCGACGGTTACGGGGTTAACCGTGGCCTACTTTAACCGCACTGTTCACATTGAATATTTATTTACTTTGGGCGTAAGAGAAGTAACCGAATTTCATCGTGCAACGTCATATTAGTGCAAGCGTACCCCCTTTTAAAAAAGAAACACTGTGTGCGCCTTATGTTTGCGCAAGCGGGGCGTGTTTTACAACTATCAATCCTCCGCATCACCGAGATTGAATAGAATTATTTATACGACCTTTATCTTTTACTCTGTAGCCCGATTTTAATTTTTATAACATCGTTCTGTGTCGTACTACTCTTGGCTAGAACCTAATTATATTCGTTAGAGATTGGATGTTATTTCGTTGTGAAATAAAAAGCGGTTTGAGTACGTCAGAATTGCTACAAAATGACTGAAATGATTACCCGCGGCCGTTTTAGTGTCACATGCGTATTGTTTGTAAAGCCAAATGAGCACCAAATGAGCACCAAATGAGCACCAAATACATTTTATGGACCATAGGATTTTACTTTTGAATACAAAATGTTAATAGAGGCTTACAGTAAAAAAATACCAGATGATGCACATGTTATCTTGAAAAATGGAGGGAGACTAGTATACCAAAGAGAAGTATGCTATGTTGTCATAATAACCCATTCAAAGGATCAAGCCCATGATAATGAAACATATCCGACAATAAAGAAAGGTGAAACTACAGATGGGGTACTGGAGTTCAGTGCTGACTACAATGATCCACCCACATTTCATCCGAAGTGTGTCCCCCCTCCTCCCAAAATCAATCCTTCAGACCAGGAACAGAAAAGATGGATAGGGTATGATTGGAAATATTTACAGCACTATGCTTTTGCAGTTCACTGTGATTGGGAAGGCAACTGTTTTGAGATAGATCTACCCAAAGGTCAGCCACATTGCTTTTTTCCTGATCACTCTAATGATGAAGAAACATACCGTCAGTTTCATCCTATCTGTCTTTCACAGGCTAATAGTAGCCATTCCCCATGTTGCTATGATAATGAATTTAAAATGTGGAAGAAAGAGCAAGAGGAGAACGAGGCTGCTGAAGTTTCACCAAAGCGCAGAAAGCAGTGACATTTTGTGTTTATTTAGTTTTATTAAGGATACATGGAACAGTTTATGCACTACAAAATGTCGTTATATCCAAACTAATATTATAAAATGTTATAAAATCCTTTGCGTTCACATCATTGTAACTTCCGAATGGTAAATGCTATTAACCCCCTATTTTCTACACACTTGATTGTTAGCTTGTACACCATATTCGTCACACACACACACACACATACACACACACACCACAATTGTGTGCACACACACACACACCACAAATGTGTGTGCGCACACACACACACAGGCTTGTACCACTTGCAGTGATATCAATTGGGTTCTCATTTCACACAGTTTTCACAAAGTGTACATGTTCATGAATGTACACACCTGTGCACACATACTGTTATGTAAATAGCCTGTACAACCGTATATTTGTCACACATTCACATACAGTACACTTGCATCGTTACGGAAATTGAATCTTGTGCACAACAGATACATACGCTCATGTACAGTACACTTGTACGCACACATACCATGAAATAAACATTAAGAATGTCTGCACACACACTCACACGCACATGTACATTGCACGTAAGGTCTATTCTGCTAAACTTGCTCTCTCCATTTCACTGCTTTATGCATGTATTCAATTTCTGTACCCTGTTCCTTTGCACTAGTTGTTTGTCCCTCTGTATCATTGCATGTGGCTGACATCTTCATTCCTTGCATTTATAGCTCCCTTATGGCTGGTTCTCTGAATAAACACTTACAATCATTGTTCTCTGAGGTGTGAAATAAAACTGTCTTATTGGGCAAAAGTTACTAACTTCTTTTTGTTCACTATGCCCAGCTTTGTTCCACTTGCATGAATTTTCTCGATGTTTTCAGCTCACACAGAATACATGTACATGCCCTCACAGACACACACACACACACACACACACTGTAAAAACATATCAGTCACTAATGATGACAGCACACACACACACACGCACGTACTAATAATCTGCATCTATTCTGTTAAACAGCTCATGAGACCACTGATCCTATTCTCAATTTCTGTATCTCTCAATTGCTGTATCTCTCAGTGTAAGTGTTTTCTTTGAGTCCAGCCATATGAGACTTTTTTTTTTTTTTTTTTGATTTTTTTCGTCTGGGCAGTGTGACATAATCAAATGAATACGAATATTTTTACTACATGCTTCTTGTAAACATACCACCATGCCAGACCTACTACAATCTGCACCGATAGACATGAACATTTATATTCATCGCCATTGCCCATTCTTGTAGGAACATTGCCCTTCCACCAAAAAAGTGGTACAATAATCTCTTACTAGCGTAGTACAATCCTTTTCCATCAAGTGCAGCACAGTGTTGTATTTCAAACTAGTTGTATGCAGGGAGTAATATGAGTGATAGGGTATTGCAATGACTGGAGGTGAAGCACATTAAGTGGATATATATAGTGTGTACTTATTGTGAGCCATTTAATTCCCCTGCATGCAACCATAGATACAATTGTAGTGCTACATGCAACATTGTGCTGAAGGAAAGGTTGAAAGGCCTGTATGGCAAGGAATTTTATTGCACCTAAGCTATCAGTAGAGATTGTGGTAGGTTAGGGCCCATGGTAAGTTTACACAGAACTGACAGAAGGAAGTTAGTAAGAATTGATTTATCCAGCTCGATAGACAAAAATAAATAAACTACAGTACTTTAGGAAGAAGAATCTGAGCACTTGTTCAGAGTGCTAGATGAGTGTACTGAGGGAAGAGTATTGCAGCAAAGTAATTTGGTACACTGTACTGTACCACTACATCTACATCTAGTTGTTAGAAACAAGAGACAGAATTCACTGCATGTGGAGCAAGAGGCAGAAAGAACGATGAAAATGTTAGCTAGGTTTAAAGAATTGCAAAAACCTTGTTTCATCACCCCTTATCAGCGAAAGGTGTTGTGAGTCTCGTGTTGAAGCCTGTATGTATAGAGAACCAGTCATAAGGGAGCTCGACATGCAGAAGTTGTCAACCATATGAAGCAATAGAGAGCAATAGACATCATATAATGCATGGCCATCAGGGAGAGAGAACTCAATCTTGATTCATTCATCCTGTTCCTC